>QRDG01000154.1:101029-274675 GCA_012064385.1 Puccinellia tenuiflora | reverse complement strand
GGCCTAATTTCACCTTCTGAACATTTCACTCCATTGTTCCAACCTCATTGAGAAATATTTGAGGTACTTCCTTTGTAATGCCCTTTTTATGCCTAATTGCAATTTCTAAAGCAACCCCTAGCTACAAAGATCATTTAGCATTGCCACTTTGCCAAATTGACAACCTCCCATATACAATAATATATCCACAATATCAGATCAAGATCATTTGAGGAAGTGCATTTATCATGCCCATGCCATCAGGGCACTTTGAACATCGATTTATTTGACTGTCTTCCATGTATCCAATTGAGCTCAAACTCCACAGGAATACCACTTACACCCATTATAATCTGCTGTGAATTTCTGGGATTTTTCTGAGTTGTGCAAAGCCTTGATCATTTCATCGAGCATCTGGTGTGCCCAATGTTTTCTGAAATTTTGCTTAAACAAGGTTGCAAACCAGCAAAAACCTATAACTATAAGGTGGTAGAGTTTTTATTTTGGCACTAGGTGAGGCGATCCATTTTCGTTTTAGGGCCTTGTGACGGGAAATACATCACAATGCCGATGTAGGCATGGCCTGTGACGTGGTCACCGCAGGCATGGCCATGCCAGGCGGCGCCGCCTCTTCGGGGTCATCGCCGTTCAGCTTCTCCCGGCCGCTCCCGTGTTTCCCTGGTATCCCCTCTCTCCCTAGACCCCTCCCCTCGGCCCACCCGCCACCACCCCCTCCACAGCGCTGACAAGCCGCTAGGCGACGCGTTGCCGAGCCGCACCACCGTGGGTCCCCTCACCAGTGCCGTGATGACATTTGATCTTATCCACGGCCGCGTTTCCCGTCGTCCAGCGATGCCTCGTGCCACACCGACGACGACGAGTCCGTCGTCTCTTTGCTGTAGCATCGAACACCTCACCCCGCCTTCCCCGTCGAGCCGTCATGGTCATTTTCCCCCCGAGCCCTATAAAAGGAGCCCTGGGCCCTCTTCGCGTGCACGCTCCCTCTCCTCCCCTCCTGGAACCCCTCCGCTCTTCTAGTTTCGGAATGGCAGAGCCCTGCTCCAAATCGGCCGAGGCCGTCACCGTCGATCCGCCGACCGTGGCGAGCCCTAGACCGAGCCATTCTTCAATTATACTTGCAGGGATGTTCCTCTCGAAGCCCTCTACCTCCCGGACAAATCGGTTTGCGAAATGGTGCAACGTTGCCTCGGCATCGTCTCCGCCCGCCGGCGGCGAGCTCCCAGCCCCGAGCGCGGAAGCAGGGCGCTGGTAGCCTCCCTTCCATCCCGGGCCCTCTCCCCTCTGGCGGCGTGGTCCACGGTCCCGTCCGCGTCTCCGGCCGACCTGGGGAAGCGGGGGCTGCGGCAGTGGCCAGCTCCGGTGGCCAGCTGCGCCCAGCACGCCCGCGTCGAGCCTCGCCCGCATCCCCTCGACGCGGGGATGAGGACGGCCAGCTGGGCCGCCAGCGTGGCACCCTTGTGTCGCCGACAGGCGGGCCCTGCCTGGCCCAGCCGCCACGTCAGTTAAGTGGAGGCGCCCTCCCGCGCGTCTCCGCTTTCCTGAGGAGAAGACGTATTCCTTCCAACGCGCAAGCAGCCCAGCCCGGTTCAGAAGCAGCCCGCTCTGTTTTTTTTCGAATGGGTAGCAGATAGTTAAATATCACCGAGCCGTATCTTTTGAACCGTACATCCGTTTGAGGTGATTCAAATTTGCAAATTCTTAGTTTAAAAGGATCTATCCAGTGGTATCGGTTTTGTATTTTTTTAAAATGTTTGTATGCTGAGCACCCTTATATACATGCATAGGTCTATCCCGCGGTACCGGCAAACCGATACCCTAACCCGCGACGTGTCCGTGACCCTCCAAGCCAAATGGCGTCAATCTTCGAAGGAAAGCTAACCACTTTCTATGAACACTCAAGCGGTGATTGCTTGTTTGTATTTCACCCTGTCATATAGGTGCATTTTATTGCTTATCATCCGTAAACTGTGCGTCACGAGATATCGTGGCTTTGTTTACATCCTGTCAACTGTCCGTCACGAGATATCGTGGCCTTGTTTACATCCTGTCAACTATGCGTCACGAGATATCGTGACTTTGTTTCATACCTGTAATACGATAAACCCATCTCCCGTGGGTTGAGTTCCGGTACCCCGTCTAAATACACGTTGGGTCCTGCCCAAGTGGATTGAAGCGGCTACTTTTCTGTAGAGTTGTGGCGTGCGTTGGACGGTACCATGCACCACTCCCCATTCCGGCGACGATGGACTGGGGGAACCGCCGCAGTCAATGGAATGGAGGAACGGGATCGTGTGGACGCCTCCACTAACTTTTGTAGTCGATCTGTGGCTGTCACTGGTCGGAGGTATCTCCGCCATCGTCCGGTTGACGCTAACCACTGTGCTATTTTATTTTCTTTTACTCAACCTGTGGATGTCACTGGTCGGAGGTATCTCCGCCATCGCCCGGTTGACTGTGTTATTTTATTTTATTTTACTCAATCTGTGGCTGTCACTGGTCGGAGTTATCTCCGCCATCGCCTGGTTGAAACTAACCATTGATTGAACTAACTATATATTGCTTGAACTATTGTGTGTAGTTTGTTTCTGTTCATGTTGATATGATATTATGGTTTTGCATTGGACTAATCTGTTTCATGTTGATGTGATATTATACTTGTTGTGTTGGACTAATCCTTTATTGTGTTGGACTAATCCTCTGTTGTTTGGACGTGTTGTTGAATGAAACTGGACTAAATGAAGCCCCCCTCCAAACATCGATAGGGTCAGCCCATAGTGCCACTAATCTGAACATTGAACGCACTACCACTGTCACCCAAATGGGTGAGCCATAGCCAATGTAACCTATCAAGCCTCCTTTGATGCTACCCACTTGGCAAGTCTAGTCGGATACTGCATAGTTGTGGTCGGGGCTAGCCTTGTGAAGGTTCCGGAGCTAGGCATCGCTCATGAGTTGGGGACGTGCCGGATTCACTTCGTCATAAGGCATAGAGTTATGTCGGTAGCTATATAGGGAGTGTCTTGGTAGCGTGAACGGTAATGTAAGTGTGTCTTGTTGAGTTTTGACTTAAGGATGATATCCTAAAGTGCCGGCTGAGTAAGGTGCATTTAGATGAGTGGTAACTGCAACCTCTCGAGAGTGTATCGTCTAGCAGCTAGCCTTGTTCCTAGGTTATGGAACAGTTCAGTGTTGGTCACACTATTGTCCTTTGTCGAGTCCGGAGGCCAAACTTAAGTTTTGTTTGAAAGAAATATGAACAACAATGAACAATAAGCCGATGCAGGGAATGTTATTTGAGTCGTGGATGGTTACCCGTGTTTGGGATGATGGTGTGATCGTTGGGAGCCTAGAGTTAGGCCCGAGCCAACATCAACCGTGCCTGCCCAGAATGGAAAGTTGAGGCCAGTGGGCCTAGTAGTTTGATAGACGTGATAAGGCTGTTGGGCCTAGTTGTGATGACATGTGATGTTTATTATTTGGTACCCATGGGTACACTCGTTATTCTTCACAGGTAAGCTCTTTGTGTGATCGCCGGTACACGATCCAACCCCACCTGGCTTGGACTCTGTACTGGTGATACCCCTATTATTTGCTTATGCCATGATTTGTTGTGCTGCCTTGTTGCTACCCACCTGGATTGCCGTAAGTAGACACTTGCCATGTTTAGATTATTTTCTATCGCTAGCTGCTTGTTGCCTGACTTCTTGACTGTTCATGTCTTGTGGTTGTTTACTTGCGAGTACGTCATTGTACTCAAACTGACTTTTCATGTGGCCAGGCGTTGAGAGGATTCATCTTCTACCATAGCAAAGAGGAGCAAGAGCATGCTAGGATCAGTAGCCCAGCCAGATGCCTGTGGAATGGAGCCGCACCAAGCCGTTGCCGTATCTGTGTCTTCCGCTGCCAGTTAAACTCTGTCCCGTGCCATACTTGGCCATGATAATTTTCATGCCTTGGTGGCCATGTAAACCATTTGTAGCTCTCTGGGCCTGATTGTGTAATGATATTTCCGCTAAGTTGCATTGTCGTAACGTGCATCCAGATATCCTGGGCTGGCGCACGGGGCGACCGCCTCTCTGGCAACATGTGTCAGAGTGGGGTGTCACATGAGAAATTTAAATTCTAAAATGTCCATTAATTTCTCTAATTGGATTTTATTTGCCTCTAATTAGAAAGAAATGAATTATCATGTTATGGGGAGTAGTAAGCTATGTGCCTATTACAATCCTAGAAAACATGAACATTTGAGGTTGTTCCACTTGGAGTTGATATTGTAAATTATCTTGTTCCCACGTGGCATGTTTTGCTCAAACAAGTTCCAATTTGATCTAGTGTGTCTATTTGCTCTTTCTTTTGGATCTTGTTTTTATGAGTTTGCTTGGTGTGGTTTTCTTCAAATATGCACTTCCATATCTTATTTGAGAAATCATTCGCCTCATCTTTCTCTAACCATGGCTTGCCGGTTGGTTCGAGTAGTTGGAGCTACCAACAAAATCTTTCGAAGCATTGTGTTTAAATCTTATCCTTGCCATATGCTTATTTGTTGTGAAGTTGGTCTTGAACATCATTCCTATATACCACCGAGAAATATCTCTATACACTCCTTGTCCATGACAAGTGATACCATCTTCATACTGGCTCTTGCGTTGTATTGCCTCATTTATTGCCAAGTGTTTATCTTGACTTCCGTTGTCTTCCTTGCCTCTTGCATGGATCTTTTTTTCAATTGGTATTGTTTAGTGTTGTATAAGACATATGGAGAGTATTGATCCCTTGTGTGTGCATTTTGTATTTAAATGCAAATATCAAGATAACGCATGAATCTTAGGGGAGGTTTCCTTTATTATTTAGAACACTATTCTATCAATCAATTTTTGATCCTTTCAATTGGCATTTAATTTGTATCTTATGCGTTTATGGAAGGCAAACCTTTTCTTTTGGTGCTTTGTGCCATCATGAAAAGAGTAGAGAGTGTTTGGTTTATTTGTTGTAACCTTTCTCTCTCTAGGGAGTTGCTTTCTCATTTCTTGATTTGTGTCTTACCTTCTTAAATGAGAAATGCCTTTTTGAGCATGTGTCCTATTTTTATCTTCTATGCTCTTTGGCTTTGCGTTGGTACCATCAATTGGTATTAATTGGAATTTGATATCTCCTCCATAGATATTTGTTTCAATTGATACTTATTGTGGGAGCTTTGATACCTTATTTCTTTATTTTACTTTACTTGATTTCGGTCAAGTAGTATCCTGTTCTTGGTATCTTTTCTCCTAGTTGGTATCTTATTTTCAATTGGTGTCTTATCGATCATGTGTTGTTTGATTTGATTCCTATTGATATCTCACGTCATGTGTTGATGTGTTATGGAATCAATCATGTGTTGATTTGGATTTTGATATAATTTGGACAACCTTTTTGTGTCACACTTTGGCGTGCGCTCTTCTTGGTTTACTTCGTGTTTTTGTCCAAATTGTATCTCGTTTGGTTCTTGAAAGACTTTGTATGTATAACCTTTAACATATATATTATATGGCATGTTTGTCTTTCTTGTTCCAATATATAGGGTATACTCCACCGAATCCTAAATTGGCTAAGATGTGCATGAAATTCAATTTCATATCTATATGCACATATTTATGTGGAGTGTTTCCTATATATTGTAGTGTATCTAACTACTATGGGACCCAATGAGGTTGGGAACCATTTTGTACTTGAATTTTGTTTTAGGTACAATGGATATGCATTGGATGCTTGCCTCATACATAAGGAAGGTGTCCTCACCATGATATTATAAGAGTCAAGCTATGATGATTGTCAAAATCTCATCTTCTTCATCACCAATGTCATATCGGTAACAAGTATCTATCACATACATACCTTTCTAGTATTCAACCTTGTATAGGTTGCCTCTTGGCATGAAGCTTTTATGTGCAATTGTTGTGGTTTTGGATTATTTCCTTCACTTGGTATTTCTTTGTGATATTTGTGATGAAATTGCAAAAACTTTTTTCTTCAATTGGTATTCTTTCTTTGTGATACTTGTTGCCTATCTCAAAGCATCTCCACTATCTCTTGTTCCCTTTGTGATATGTGTGATGTCTTTCATGTGTTTGAAGTTCATTTATATACAATGAGACAAATTTGAGGCATGTGCTATGCTTTTATGCAATAATATCTTTTGTATATTCATGACTTCCCTTTTGGATACCATGGTTTCCCTTTCATCGACCATTTCATATGTGCAAGTTTCTTTGTGGATGTATATCATCAACGATTTGTCTACTTAGAAACCTATACATATGAGAGAGGTCACCCTCCATTCGGTATCATATTTCTTTCAAGCCACCTTGTTTTTCATCTATAATTCTTTGGTGGCTCAAAATTTGTCTCGTGTGTGCTTGTCTTATTTCTATTTTGCATCTTTGCACACTCACATTTTATTGAAGATCTTTGTCTTCATGCTTATCACGGTGAGCATGTTGATTTTTATTGGCTAAATGTTCTCACTAGCTCTTGGCTTTTTCAATTGGTTTTAGTTTCCAATTGGTATCCTTGAGCTTGTGAACATATTCTTTTTGAAAAATCTTCTTTGTATCTTGGTCGAGCCTATCTTATGTTGAGCCTTTTAAATGGGTATCTTCTTATGGCTCAACCATATCTTTTGGTGCAAGTGCATTGATTTGTTTTTAGTTT
Organism: Puccinellia tenuiflora; assembly: GCA_012064385.1. NCBI lineage: Eukaryota > Viridiplantae > Streptophyta > Magnoliopsida > Poales > Poaceae > Puccinellia > Puccinellia tenuiflora. Next base: position 267,985 of record QRDG01000154.1, on the reverse strand, counting down.
TATGCACCCTTGCACTTGTTGTTTGTTCTAGATGATTTTTGGGGAGTGAGGATTCCATATTTGTGTACTCCTCAATAGTGCATGGACATTGGGGAGGTTCTCCGTTTTTATTTAGAACTCTCGTTTTGAATCTTTTCGATTGCCTATCTCCTTTGTGGAGATGTTTAGAAGACTTCATCTTATTTGCAATCTTTGGATCCTCAATATATTTTGATTTCCTCTAACTATTCATCATTGGATATGTGCATTTGATTTCACTCATATCTTGAGAAATGCACACCTTTTTGAGGAACTCATGTTATATTGGCCTTCTAAATTTTTCCTCCCATTTCGGCAATCGGTGCCAACGGGGGAAAAGTTTAGAGGGTTTAAGGGAATTTGGTTTTATGCTTTTGTTCAGTTCTTAAGCATTTGCCTTTAATGCTATTGCATCCTTGCTTGCTTGTCTTGCAAGGTTGCTTTATTCATTATATAAACCCTCTTAAAAGGGATTGTCATCAATTAGCAAAATGGGGGAGATTGAAAGAGCATGGTTGCCCCCATGTGTTGTTTTGATAATTAATGACAATCTTTATGGACTAATGTTTGTATTGAGCTACTTGTAGGTTGTGTCCATATGCATTGCTTGATCTCCATATGTTGGAGTCAAGGCTAAGGGAAGAAGATTATATGTTGATCAACGCTAAGTGCGGGTTGATCAACACTCAAGTCCAAGTGAAGATATGCCGAAGAGTGCCTCTCCCATATTGGTGTATGGGGAAGCTATTAGCGAGTCTTCACCAAGCAGAGCGCAATCAAGAAAGGTGGTCTAACTTGAGAAGGCAAAGATCGTCATCATCTAGCTCAAGTGGATTATGCGCAAGGCAAAGGTATGATCTTGATAGGGTTTCTATTTTACCGGTCTCATGATGTTAGTGAGAGACGGGGATTATAAGATAGTTAACTGTACTATCAAGAGGGGATTATAAGATAGTATCTTGATCATATCGTTCGTGGAGAGCTCAAACCTTTGCATCCTTGCAATCATATTTATTGGATCTTATTTGGCTCTTATTTTGGTGTGGTTTTGGTGCTTGTTGTGCTTGTCATGACAAGTCCAAGCTCACCAAAAACGGTTTTCGTATGGGTATCCTATTGCGTTTTTGTTTTGGAGGTTTATCGGTTCGTCTTTTATAGAGAGGTTTTACCTTTCCCCATTTGGTTTTATCCTCCCTTGTTGGACTATGATGTTTAGCTGTATATTCTTGTAGAGCTCGCTGTTATGATTCTAACGATCCCAAGATCATCAAAAATGGAGTCCGGATGCGAAAGATATGCCCGCTTTCATTTTGCACTTTCTGCAGTTTTTCAGAGGGGCGGAAGTCCTGGCCCAGAGGGCGGAACTTTCGGCCCCCGGAAGTTCCGACACAAGCACCGGAAGTTCCGACCCATATTTTTCATCCGAGTTTTTTTGCTAAGTCCTTTCGGTGATTCTCTCTGGAGGGGGTCCGGAATTTTGCCCCGGAAGTTTTCCCCGGAAATTTTCGGGGGGCCGGAAATTCCGGTCTTTGGTTCGGAATATCCGGTCCAGAATATTTTGGCCAAGTCTTTTTGCATTTTCCTCTCTGGAGCGGGTCCGGATCTTTGCACCGGAGGTTTGCTCCGGAAATTTCCGGACACCGGAATATCTGGCCCTTAACCCCGGAATATCCGGCCTCCCGTGGTTATTACGGTCAGATTTTGGGGGGGGGCTATAAATAGCCTCCTTCATCCCCCAGAAGAGGCTGCCCAGTTTTTCTCTCTCTCCTCCATTGTTTGACCTCGAAAAAGCTTGGGTTTCTCTAAATCCCTCCAATGATTCTTGCCCATCTTTAGGGATTCAAGAGAGGAGATCTAGATCTACGTTTCCACCGAACATTCTCTCCTCTAAGTGAGGAGAACCTAGTGGATCTAGTTCTTGGAGTTCTTTTGTGGTTCTCCTCTTTGTTCTTCCTCTCAAATCCCTCCCTAGCATTAGTTGCTTTGGTTGGATTTGGGAGTGAAGGACTTGACCACCTTGTGTGGTCTTGCCTTTTGCATTTGGTGTATAGGTTTGAGTTCCCCACGGTGATACGTGAGATTGAAGTTCGAGAAGCTTGATACTTGTAACAGCCCAGATTTGGTACCCTAAAATATGGGCCAAATTTTCACTTTTTATTTTCATTGCATCATGGCATACATATTTAAATTGCTAAGTTAAATATTGCAAACAATGGAAATAATTAAAAGGAATCAAACCCTTCCCAATTTTCCCAACCCAATTGCATTGCTCAACTTAGCAAACCAAATTATTCTGGAATTTCCAAATTGTCCAGGAAGTTCCAAGAATATAATTGTTTAAATCTTTGTCAAAGACAATTGCTTGTTAAGCAAAGTAATAAATATTTGGAATCCAAATTGGTTTAAACAAATGGTGAATTTTGACTCCAAGTTCAACTTCTCAAAATTCAAAATAAAATCATGGGAGCTCCCTTATAATATTAGGATCCACCATAAATATTTTCATAGTTTATGGAATGGCTTAATTATTCCAAGTCAATAAAGTATGGAAATTATTAAAATTGTCATTTGTAAACCCTATGAGCAAATGTGGTGCAAAACTTTTTAGTTTGCAGCCCCAATTTTTGTGAAGCTTCTAGATGGTAAGGGGAGTCTACATGAATTTTTGTGGAATTTTATAAAATGATTAAGTTCCTCAATTAAATAGAAAAGGCTGCTGTTTCATTTAAAGAAATACAAACATAAAAGGGAAAAATGGGTCGAGGGGTTTTTTGCAAAAATGCCTCTCCCCTGTCGCCACAGTGTTCGACACTGGCGCCATGGCCGCTGCCGTCGCCGTGTCGATCTCCTCTGCCTCCTCCTCGCTGCGCCCCCCCCCCCCGGTGGACAAGCGAAGACGCCGTGCTGCCTCGCGCTCCTTCTCCTCTCTCCTCCCCTGCACTCCCTCCTCCAAACCCTAACCCTAGAGCTGATTCGAGCTCCTGCCAGACGCCGCCGCCGTCGCGCCCACCATCCACTGAGGCCTCCCGGAAGCAAGCCGAGGCCGCCATCGTCACCGCCTCGAGCTCCTCTACCTCCTCCGCGAGCCGTGCGTGCTAGGGAGCCGCCGGTCGCGCGAATCGATCGATTTCTCCCGCACCGGCCGCCACCGTACAAGCACCGCCGCCTCACCGTCCGGCCTCCTCATCCCTCGCCGACCTGCTCTTCGTGCTCCTGGTGAGCGCGCCGTCCTCGTGGACACCCTCCTGCTCCCCCTCTCCCTCTCACCGCCGCTCCCATCGTGCACCGCCGCCGGCCGCCGCTGCCATGGTCACCGGCCACGCTCCGGTGACCATTTGGTCAATCCCGTCGCCCCCCTGTGCTCCTCTCCACCTCCTCTACCTCGTAGCTTAGGTTCCCGCGTCCAATTTCGCGCAGAGCCGACGAATCGAAGCTCAACATCCCGCTGCCCACTTGATGACGTCATGCTGACATCGGTGTTCATCAGTTTTGATTTTCCAGAAAATTACAGAAAATAGAAATTGCAATATCTATTAATTGGTAGCTCATAAAATTCAAATAAAGTATCAGCAAGTTTAGAATTTCACAACCTATTCAAATATGCAACTCCCACATGCAATTGAATTGTAAAATTTGAAATTAAATGTGAGATGCAAATCATCTATTAATTAGTCAAATTTTGGAAATTAATATCTAGAGTTTTACAATTCATAAAAATGCAAATAATATGTCAAATGCTCAGCAAGAAAATGTCCATCTGTTATTGCCAATGATAGAATTATTTGGTCAAATTAAATTACCCATATTTAATAATTACAAAATGGCAGAAATGAGTGGAAATTTATAAAATCTATAACTTTATGAATATTGCTCCAAAAATTATAAATGAGATCTTAAAATGTTCAGGAAAACAACATCTAAATGTTAGTTCCATTTACATGCAATAATGAACATTTAAATTGCTGTTTAATTGAAATTATTAAAATGGCAGATTTAATTCCAATTTTGGGAAATTCATAACTTGAGAAATAATCACTCAAAAATTGTGAATAAAATACCAAAATGATCAGCAAGGCAAATGCTAACTATCTATGTTAAGTTCACAGCAATTAACCAACTTTTCCTTTGATGTCATTTTCGAATTGGTTAAAATGATTTAAATCGCATAACCGTTTAAATCATCATTTATTCATCGTTAATCGGAAAATTGCAAACGAAGTACCAAAACGATCAGTGGGACAATATCTATCTAATAATGTCAATATCATGCATGTAGACCTCATATTTCAGTACTGGACATGTTGAGTAATTAATTAATTCACTAAGTTAAATATGGAGTTTTGACCCGTTAATTGCTATATTTAATTTAGGGGTTCCATTTAACTTGTGGGACATGCCCAATATGATTTCAGTGCATAAATTGACCATCTCATCATGATTGTGCATTGCACCTTGTATTCGTGTTATTTATTTCGTTCTTGTTATTGTTGTGTTTCGTTAGATTTAGGAGTCGAGGTTCCACCACAATACCTCGATGATCAACGCGCCCGGTACTATCAGCAAGGCAAGAGCTAACCTAACCTTCTTGGCATCTAGCATCCAATTGTTTTACAAACTTATTTTATCCACCATAATATTGCATGCGATTCAAAGGTCTCTTTTGATCAAGATGTAGAGTATCCTATGAATGCATGTTTATCCCCTGAACCATCACATGCTTCCCCTCCTATAAACCCTAGGTTTGATGTGTTGGCCGGAGATAAAGATATATTTGTTGTTTTATATGCTTAGCTATGCTTAGCCATGCTAGTCAAATAATATATTTTGTCCGGTGATTTAATTCCATTATTGCGAATGGTGGTGGAATGTTCGGACATGATGGTTACTTGTGGTGGATAATTAATTTGCTAAAAGGCTTGGATGAGTTGCCATCGGGGATGGTGTTTTGCCTCATTCTTGCCCCTAGGTGTGAGTTCTTATCGACCGAACCAAGAACCGAGCGTGTTTCCAACGGTGGGGACATATGGAATCCCCTTTAACTAAATAACTTGTGCGGGCGTATCCAAGGGTCCTCTAGTTTGCTATTTCCATTTGCCGTGTGTGTGAGCGGAAAAAGAAATGATGAGGATGGTGGTGTTTAGGACGTGGCGATGGGGCAGGGGCTGAGGCTGGGTAAACTTGCCCTGTGGCCACAGATGACTCTTGGATAGTCTCACGCGAGGTAAAGGTTTTACCGCGCCTGCTTGCCGGCCTTCCCCGGAAGAGGGCCAACTAGGTGAGCCGGACGGTACCGGTGGCTAAAAACAGTACACCCCTGCAGGGTTTAATCTTTTCGAAAAGCCGTGTCCACGGTTATGGACAAATCTTGGTGAGATAGGTGAGATCATAGAGAACCTGAACCTTTAATCAAATGGCAGCTAGAGGTTGCATAATCAACGTGTGATAAAGGTTCATTTCCTCGAGGGTGATTCGAGGGAGTGCCTTGGTGGAGATAAGTAGTGTTTCTGAATACAGTAGGTTCCGCGGGAACCGAAGAAGAAAAGTTACTATCTTATCCCCTTATGAAAACCTTCTGATTAGACGATGCCATGAGTCCTAGTCTTCGGAAGGAAAAACTAGCTTTATGCAAAACAACCACTTATACAGCATTAGAGCCTCCGTCGGCATCGGGCCTATATCGCCCTACTAATTCTTGCGAGTACGTCGTACTCAGCCTTGCTTTGTTGATTATTATTTGTTTCAGAGGAGGACGTCACCGAACTGGAAGGTGGGTTCTACGTTGACTTCGATGAGTAGTCTGGGGTTCCCAGGTGGCAGCTTGGGACGTCATGGAACAGGCTGGCACGGGATGTTTATCTGTAGGCCTCTTAGGCCATAATTTGGATCTTGTTGTTTAGACAACTATATTTGCTTTCCGCTTGATGTAATGATGGGTCTGCGACCTCTGATTGTGATATTTGCTATCTTTCTCAATTATATGAGTTGAACTATGATATCTTTGTGTCGTAGAGTCTGTGATGTGCCAGTTGTTCCGCAGTCTTGGTCTCTTTGTTATACGTGAAAGCGATGTCCGAGCTTATGGCATGATCGAGGTGTTGTGTGCCGATGATGTATTCTGAGCACGCCTGCCAATGTGTTTTGGTCTGGGATTGGTAACCCCAGTAACCCTTGATTGTGTAGCATGACCGGTTGCACAACGTTTCACTGTATAGCTCTGGGGTCAGGGCGCTACAAGTTGGTATCAGAGCAGGACTGCCTGTAGGAAACCCGTTCTACTGATCGATGTCGAGTCTAGTGCGTGAAAATTATTTATAACCTAAAAAGGAGTTGTGAAAACCATCTTAGGATTCTTTTTACTCCTTACCCAATTCACTCTGATCTCGGTGCAATCTTACCTCTGTTTGATTTGACGGTTCTCCTGATCGTCGGCAAATTCAAATCTTTAGGATCACGGGGTTGGGTTCTATCTTTAGTCATTGGTTAACTTTGCTCGTCTGCCAATTCTAAAGCCCGAAGAAAGAAAATGTTGCGGATCATCAATAAATTCCCTTGCTTTAGCCCAAGATCTTAAACCGAAGGTCCCGGATTGTGCTAGGGCTCAGGTGTAATGATTTATGAGGGTTGTCACCCATGTGAGCATTATGCTATTCGTGAGTCCCAGTGCATGAAGTTGATCTTTAACCCAAGATCTTTCCCGTTGAATCCTGATGTTAATTGTCAAACCCTACGTTAGGTTGGCCATGTTTGAAGTTAATCTTCAATTTGGTGGTTGTAGTCGTAATTGAATTGCGGCAACAAAGCTCTTCCCTGTCACGAGCTATATCTGGATATTCTGTCATGAAACCACCTGGATCCCGACAAGATTGCTCTTAGCGAGTTTTCCGCCTATGTTAGTGTTTCCTCCAATAACACTTGTTAGTAAAACCCTTTCACCACGAGTTGTTGGAAGAGTGCTATCTTGTGCTTCTGCAACATCTTGTATTTTCTTCTGAGCATGTTTCTTACTCCTGAATTGTTGTCCGACCTTTATCTGTTAGTTGACAGTCAAGTGTTATCGTGCATGGGTGTGTTCCGATGCATGTTACCCTTGTGGTCCGTCAATACATTCCACATCGGGATGTTAGGAGAAACAAACTCCGGTACCTTGTCCATTTCTCGGCCAGGTCAAAGTATTGTAATCCGCAGAATAAGAGGCTTGTCTAGCTTTTGTTCTGTTCAACCTTGGAGTGTCACACTCTTTTATATCTAGAGGTCGTGCTTAGTCTCATGACTTACCGGATGAAGTGATGCTCTTACCCTTCCTTATCCATCTACCTCCGAGCTACTCGGGCTCGAGATTGTTGAGGATGCATATTGGGGTGGTAATCGGATATTCTTAGCAACTGATATTGCTTTGAAATCCAAGGACTGTGATGTCATTCTTAGCATGATTGGTAATCTGATCATCAAGCCGAGTTTGACTGTGCTACCAAGTCCATTTTGTTCAGGTGCACACCTTCGGTCAATAGGTTAGATTCGTGTCGAAACTCTAAAGATCATAGCGTTCGCTTGGAAAAGCAAAATTTCCTCTCGCAAACCAGCTAGTGTCCTGGAGCTTGACGCTGTAATCAATACTTGAGATCCTTACCTCTCGTTAACTGTTGTAACTCCTTCCTCGGACATGTCAAGTCTGAAATAACCGCACGCTTAACCAAATCTGAATCTCAAGCAGAAATGATGGTTGGTGTTCCTTAAGAGTATGATATAGGCGTTGTGTAAATCCGGCAAGTTTGAGGTGGTGGTTGCCCTACTTAACTGGAAGGTCTATTGTGATATCCTCTTGCCTTTCTTAAAATCAAACCACTCCCCATGAGGATATTGTGCGACTTGTTCTAGAAGTTGCCCTTATGGTCTCTTTCCAATCTTAAGCGGTCCGACCTCCACTTGATGACCTATTGAAGGCTTTTTCGAAGCCTGATAGTGGTATCTAGAACATCGAGGAGAACATTAACGTGGTGTTGCTAAAAATGTCTCTCGGTCATTTCTCCTATCCTCTGCTCGACCTTTGTATGGTCAAGTGGTTCCTAGTTTTCCCCAATGGCTTATGGTCTTGTGCAAAGTTCATATTTCCAACCCTTGGAGAAAACTTGTCTATCACCTTGAACTATCTTCTGACTTTTTCGTCAGCACGTCATGCTTGGTACCTTTTCACTGCAACAAGGAAGATCATCGTGGGATCCAGAAGATCGTTGAAGTTAAGGGTTGTCTTATTTCCCTCCTATCCCTCTTCCTACTCTAGGAATCTCGGGGCGAGATTCTTGTAAGGGGGATAGAATTGTAACAGCCCAGATTTGGTACCCTAAAATATGGGCCAAATTTTCACTTTTTATTTTCATTGCATCATGGCATACATATTTAAATTGCTAAGTTAAATATTGCAAACAATGGAAATAATTAAAAGGAATCAAACCCTTCCCAATTTCCCAACCCAATTGCATTGCTCAACTTAGCAAACCAAATTATTCTGGAATTTCCAAATTGTCCAGGAAGTTCCAAGAATATAATTGTTTAAATCTTTGTCAAAGACAATTGCTTGTTAAGCAAAGTAATAAATATTTGGAATCCAAATTGGTTTAAACAAATGGTGAATTTTGACTCCAAGTTCAACTTCTAAAAATTCAAAATAAAATCATGGGAGCTCCCTTATAATATTAGGAGCCACCATAAATATTTTCATAGTTTATGGAATGGCTTAATTATTCCAAGTCAATAAAGTTTGGAAATTATTAAAATTGTCATTTGTAAACCCTATGAGCAAATGTGGTGCAAAACTTTTTAGTTTGCAGCCCCAATTTTTGTGAAGCTTCTAGATGGTAAGGGGAGTCTACATGAATTTTTGTGGAATTTTATAAAATGATTAAGTTCCTCAATTAAATAGAAAAGGCTGCTGTTTCATTTAAAGAAATGAAAACAGAAAAGGGAAAAATGGGCCGAGGGGGTTTTTGCAAAAATGCCTCTCCCCTGTCGCCACAGTGTTCGACACTGGCGCCATGGCCGCTGTCGTCGCCGTGTCGATCTCCTCTGCCTCCTCCTCGCTGCGCCCCCCCCCCTGGTGGACAAGTGAAGACGCCGTGCTGCCTCGCGCTCCTTCTCCTCTCTCCTCCCCTGCACTCCCTCCTCCAAACCCTAACCGTAGAGCTGATTCAAGCTCCTGCCAGACGCCGCCGCCGTCGCGCCCACCGTCCACTGAGGCCTCCCGGAAGCAAGCCGAGGCCGCCATCGTCACCGCCTCGAGCTCCTCTACCTCCTCCGCGAGCCGTGCGTGCTAGGGAGCCGCCGGTCGCGCGAATCGATCGATTTCTCCCACACCGGCCGCCGCCGTACAAGCACCGCCGCCTCACCGTCCGGCCTCCTCATCCCTCGCCGACCTGCTCTTCGTGCTCCTGGTGAGCGCGCCGTCCTCGTGGACACCCTCCTGCACCCCCTCTCCCTCTCACCGCCGCTCCCATCGTGCACCGCCGCCGGCCGCCGCTGCCATGGTCGCCGGCCACGCTCCGGTGACCATTTGGTCAATCCCGCCGCCCCCCTGTGCTCCTCTCCACCTCCTCTACCTCGTAGCTTAGGTTCCCGCGTCCAATTTCGCGCAGAGCCGACGAATCGAAGCTCAACATCCCGCTGCCCACTTGATGACGTCATGCTAACATCGGTGTTCATCAGTTTTGATTTTCCAGAAAATTACAGAAAATAGAAATTGCAATATCTATTAATTGGTAGCTCATAAAAATTCAAATAAAGTATCAGCAAGTTTAGAATTTCACAACCTATTCAAATATGCAACTCCCACATGCAATTGAATTGTAAAATTTGAAATTAAATGTGAGATGCAAATCATCTATTAATTAGTCAAATTTTGGAAATTAATATCTAGAGTTTTACAATTCATAAAAATGCAAATAATATGTCAAAATGCTCAGCAAGAAAATGTCCATCTGTTATTGCCAATGATAGAATTATTTGGTCAAATTAAATTACCCATATTTAATAATTACAAAAATGGCAGAAATGAGTGGAAATTTATAAAATCTATAACTTTATGAATATTGCTCCAAAAATTATAAATGAGATCTTAAAATGTTCAGGAAAACAACATCTAAATGTTAGTTCCATTTACATGCAATAATGAACATTTAAATTGCTGTTTAATTGAAATTATTAAAATGGCAGATTTAATTCCAATTTTGGGAAATTCATAACTTGAGAAATAATCACTCAAAAATTGTGAATAAAATACCAAAATGATCAGCAAGGCAAATGCTAACTATCTATGTTAAGTTCACAGCAATTAACCAACTTTTCCTTTGATGTCATTTTCGAATTGGTTAAAATGATTTAAATCGCATAACCGTTTAAATCATCATTTATTCATCGTTAATCGGAAAATTGCAAACGAAGTACCAAAACGATCAGTGGGACAATATCTATCTAATAATGTCAATATCATGCATGTAGACCTCATATTTCAGTACTGGACATGTTGAGTAATTAATTAATTCACTAAGTTAAATATGGAGTTTTGACCCGTTAATTGCTATATTTAATTTAGGGGTTCCATTTAACTTGTGGGACATGCCCAATATGATTTCAGTGCATAAATTGACCATCTCATCATGATTGTGCATTGCACCTTGTATTCGTGTTATTTATTTCGTTCTTGTTATTGTTGTGTTTCGTTAGATTTAGGAGTCGAGGTTCCACCACAATACCTCGACGATCAACGCGCCCGGTACTATCAGCAAGGCAAGAGCTAACCTAACCTTCTTGGCATCTAGCATCCAATTGTTTTACAAACTTATTTTATCCACCATAATATTGCATGCGATTCAAAGGTCTCTTTTGATCAAGATGTAGAGTATCCTATGAATGCATGTTTATCCCCTGAACCATCACATGCTTCCCCTCCTATAAACCCTAGGTTTGATGTGTTGGCTGGAGATAAAGATATATTTGTTGTTTTATATGCTTAGCTATGCTTAGCCATGCTAGTCAAATAATATATTTTGTCCGGTGATTTAATTCCATTATTGCGAATGGTGGTGGAATGTTCGGACATGATGGTTACTTGTGGTGGATAATTAATTTGCTAAAAGGCTTGGATGAGTTGTCATCGGGGATGGTGTTTTGCCTCATTCTTGCCCCTAGGTGTGAGTTCTTATTGACCGAACCAAGAACCGAGCATGCTTCCAACGGTGGGGACATATGGAATCCCCTTTAACTAAATAACTTGTGCGGGCGTATCCAAGGGTCCTCTAGTTTGCTATTTCCATTTGCCGTGTGTGTGAGCGGAAAAAGAAATGATGAGGATGGTGGTGTTTAGGACGTGGCGATGGGGCAGGGGCTGAGGCTGGGTAAACTTGCCCTGTGGCCACAGATGACTCTTGGATAGTCTCACGCGAGGTAAAGGTTTAACCGCGCCTGCTTGCCGGCCTTCCCCGGAAGAGGGCCAACTAGGTGAGCCGGACGGTACCGGTGGCTAAAAACAGTACACCCTGCAGGGTTTAATCTTTTCGAAAAGCCGTGTCCACGGTTATGGACAAATCTTGGTGAGATAGGTTAGATCATAGAGAACCTGAACCTTTGATCAAATGGCAGCTAGAGGTTGCATAATCAACGTGTGATAAAGGTTCATTTCCTCGAGGGTGATTCGAGGGAGTGCCTTGGTGGAGATAAGTAGTGTTTCTGAATACAGTAGGTTCCGCGGGATCCGAAGAAGAAAAGTTACTATCTTATCCCCTTATGAAAACCTTCTGATTAGACGATGCCATGAGTCCTAGTCTTCGGAAGGAAAAACTAGCTTTATGCAAAACTACCAGTTATACAGCATTAGAGCCTCCGTCGGCATCGGGCCTATATCGCCCTACTAATTCTTGCGAGTACGTCGTACTCAGCCTTGCTTTGTTGATTATTATTTGTTTCAGAGGAGGACGTCACCGAACTGGAAGGTGGGTTCTACGTTGACTTCGACGAGTAGTCTGGGGTTCCCAGGTGGCAGCTTGGGACGTCATGGAACAGGCTGGCACGGGATGTTTATCTGTAGGCCTCTTAGGCCATAATTTGGATCTTGTTGTTTAGACAACTATATTTGCTTTCCGCTTGATGTAATGATGGGTCTGCGACCTCTGATTGTGATATTTGCTATCTTTCTCAATTATATGAGTTGAACTATGATATCTTTGTGTCGTAGAGTCTGTGATGTGCCAGTTGTTCCGCAGTCTTGGTCTCTTTGTTATACGTGAAAGCGATGTCCGAGCTTATGGCATGATCGAGGTGTTGTGTGCCGATGATGTATTCCGAGCACGCCTGCCAATGTGTTTTGGCCTGGGATTGGTAACCCCAGTAACCCTTGATTGTGTAGCATGACCGGTTGCACAACGTTTCACTGTATAGCTCTGGGGTCAGGGCGCTACAATACTCTTGGGTGCATTGTGTTTCCAAGAGCTTGTGCATCTTGGGTGCATTGTGTACCCTAGATGGTTGGTGGTGTCGCGAAGACTTCGAGTTGTGAAGCTTCAGGCAAGGTTTGGGAGCCCCCGATTGAGTTGTGGGTGTGTGCCCCAAGATTGTTGTAAAGGCTCCGAATTCCGCCTTGAAGGATTCCGATAGTGGAAGGTGAACCTAACCCTTGGGGTGAGGTTCATCGGAGAATAGGGTGATGCCTTTTGTCGTCTTGAGTAGGCCTTTTTGTGGCGAGCTCACACTCCTCCAACGAGACGTACTCCCTTAACAAGGAGGAATTCGGGAATACATCCTCGTCTCCGCGTGCCTTGGTTATTTCTATACCCGAGCTCTTTACTTATGCAATTTACATTGTGATAGCCTTCGTGCTAGAAGTTTTATATCTTGCTATCACCTTGTTGTTTCTTACTTAGCATAAGTTGTTGGTGCAGATAGGTGAACCTAGTTTATTTAGGTTTTTGGCTTGTTAATTTAAACACCTAGTTTTTTATTCCGCAATTATCAAGCCTTAAACCTTAAAAGTTTTAAATCGCCTATTCACCCCCCCCCTCTAGGTGACATTGTTTGTCCTTTCAATTGGCTAAAGGATTGGATGCACACGCAGTCATTCCGCTCAGTTCAAGGCTTTAGGCTAGCAAAGGCTTTAAAGCAAACATAAAGTATTGAGAGATAACAACCAAATATACTATCTAAACAATAAGTCAAACATGCAACATCAAGCCATCATCTTTGTCAGCATAATTCTTTTTAACAAAAGAGCATAAAACTATAGGGCTCACTAGCAATGTAAGATATCCAAGATAATATATTTGCATGTAAATTCCTCTTCCCTACTCAAGCATCAAAGCTTTGTTGCGGTTAACCAAAATTATGCTTGCCAGAACTAAACAAAATTCTACTCTCACACCCAATGTTAAATCATCACTTACCACAAGACCAACATATGAGAGAGATTGCCATAATAGAATACAAAGTGAAAAAGAGCAAAATAAGACTTCTCATTTATATTCCATTATAGAAAACCACACACCAACGGATACATAGAGCACTCTAAAGGAGTGATAGAACACATTGCAACACCATACTACATGATAACTTCTCTACCCAAGACATAACTCACACGACCATAATCATAAAACAATACGATAAAGATACCGGGCACTCCCCCAAGCTTGGAACAAACCAAGGGTGTGCCATTACCCAAGATGCTCGAACTTATTCCCGTGACGGTGATGGTGGAACAACAGAAAGTGGGGTGAGGTAGTTCATGAGCCTCCGGCGAAGATCCGTATTTTCTGCTTCAAGAATTGCCACTTCTGCCCTCAAGACTCAGAACTGCTCACAAAACTGATCTGCGACTAGATGAGCGCCCGTCAAGAGAGGTGTTATGTCCCGATCTTGCTCCAAAGGAACTGTTCCTGGCACATTACGAGAGTAGCAACGTCGAGGGTTAATGAGTCCCACGAAAGTTGGGTTCCGTGGTCTTGGAACTCCTGCTGCGGGCCCTCCAGTTTGGCGTGGTGTAGATCTCCTCACTTCCTCATGTTGTGCTCTGATGATCGGTGATGGTAGCGTTGGGTTGTGCCCCAAGCGAAGGCATGGATGTAGTAAGTAGCAGTTTTCCCTCGTTAACGAACCGAGGTTTATCGAACCAGTAGGACTTTGAAATCAACAACAAAGTGAATGTTGAAGATCTCTGGCGCTTAATATTCAACATACGTGGACCTGCACATACTCAACCAATTACTTTGCCCCCAATGGCGGAAAGGTTGTCAATCTTTCCGGTCTCGCAGAAAACAAAGCGGTTAATTGTATAGTGAAATATATGAAAAATATGAAAGTGGACCAGAGGAGTAATGATGATGAAAAGTGATGAATAAAGGTTGCAATCAATGTAAAAAGATGGACCGGGGTCCATGGGTTCACTAGTGGAGTCTCTCAAGTAAATAAAACACTCATATGATGGGTAAACAAATTACAGCTGGGCAATTGACAATATTATAACACAAACTTAATATAGCTATGACATAGAGAACATGATAATATTTATGTAGGCATCACGACAATGAAAAAAGACCGTTGAGTCCAACTGCATCTTTGTCTAAAAAGTCCACCGTGGGATCGCTATCCAGCCTGTCACCCAACGGTATTAAGTTGCAAGCAACAGACATTTGCATTAAGCGCATGAAGTAAGAAATACTAATATCAAAAGAGACATTAACACCGCTATTTTACCCTTAGTAGCAACAGCACACCCTCGCCCTTAAATGTTTCTGTCACTCGTGCCCAGGAACAAAAGGGGGCATGAACCCACTATCTAGCATAAATACTCCCTCTTGGAGATACACACAATCTTCACTTGGCCAAAGTAACTACGCACATCGGAGAGCATGCAAGAACATAAATCAACATATAAGAATCATGCACAATCTGATCATAACTTCATAATCCATCAGATCCCAGCAAACACATCACATAGCATTACAATAATCGATCTTGATCATGTTAGGCAGCTCACAAGATCATAATACATGAAGCATAAGGGAGAGAGACTACCATCTAGCTAATGCGATGGACCCGTAGTCCAAGGTGGGACTACCCACAAATCATCTCGGAGGAAGGCATGGCGATGAAGAGCCCTCCGGGATCGAACTCCCCTCCGGCAGGGCGCCGGGATCAACTTCAGAATCACCCCCAAACTAGGGTTTATGGTGGCGGCACCTAGGGGTGACTGCTCTAGAAAATAATGGCCGTCTCGACGTTTTTGGGATTAATCTGATTTTATAGGCGTCGGAGGGGGCCGAGGGGACCCACCAGGAGCAGGGGTGGGTCCCACCCGCCGCCCTAAGGCAGGCCACGGCTGGGGGTCGTCCCTGCCCTGTGGGTGGCCCCCAGGGATGCCCTCTGGACTGAAACTCCGTCTTGACGAATAAACAATCCTCGTAAATTTTCAGCACATTTCGAGAATATTTCCTGTGAAAAGTTTCTGAAACAAAAAGACAGCAAAAACAGAAAACTGGCACTAGGCATCTTGTCAATAGGTTAGTCCGAAAAAATGCGTAAAAATGATGTAATAAGATAGTATAAACATGTGACAACATCACAAAACTAGCATCGATCAATCAAAAATTATAGATATGTTTGACACGTATCAGCATCCCCAAGCTTAACTCCTACTCGTCCTCGAGTAGGTAAGTGATAACAAAATAATTCTTGATGAGACATGCAACCAACACAATCATGATCAAGATAGTAATGTAAAGCATAGGACGTGAATGAAGTGATACAAAACAATTGTCTATATTTGATAGCAAGAAAGCAATGAATAACCAAGTTGAATCATTCAAGCAAAACCTTTCATAAATAGTACGTAAAAGACATGAAAGCAATGTGACCCACATATTTGACTAATTCTCAAAGTTAATGGTTCCACGACAAAAGTGTTTGAGAATCAACACAAAGGAAGATGTAAGTATTAGCAAAAAGCTTCAACTTCCAATGGCTTATCTTATAAATAAAGTCAATATAAAGATTTATGTTTAATCTGACGATGTAATATGATCAATGATACCCAGGGTCAATGTTGTATGTTTTCTTTGGTAGAGATAGAAGGAAAAGGAAAACTGACTCGACATTTAAAAGTAAAAGAAATGCCCTTCGCAGAGGGAAGCAGGGATTAGTCATGTGCTAGAGTTTTTTGATTTTGAAAAAAACAGAGATAAAAGCAATTTTGAGAGATGCATAATTCCGTCAACGATTACATAGCTCAGAAGCTCATTAGTCCCCTATGTCAAACAAGGTCTTTAGAGTTGTGAGAGCGGCTGGTTTTAGAGGAACGAGTACATTCCTCTTTCTCCTTTGTTTCACCACTAACCAATGTTTGAGCTGATTTCTCAGATTTTCATTGTGCGGAGGAGAATGGTGATTTATATTTATATTTTGCTTAAGCCACTCTCGGGTTGATTCAAGTGAGGACGTAAACCATCAACACCGGGTGAAAAAGAGGGGGGAAAAAGAAAAATAAAAGAAAAACCTTGCTCGACATAAGCTATAACGAACCCCCTCCTTACTTCCTCATGAGCTTGGAAATAGAGGCACCAAAACAAGAATATTTTGAAGGTTTTAAAGGTAGCACATGACAAATTTACTTGGAATGGCAGGAAATACCATGCATAGGTAGATATGGTGGACTCAGCTGGCAAGATAGTTTGCCTTTGGGATTTGGATGCACGAGTGGAAATCACACTCAGTACAGAGTTTTTTTGGCTTAGCAAAAATTGTATTTGAAGCAAACATCCAACATTAACCGGTAACAAAGTAACATAAGACATCAGTCAATCATAACCATAAACACTCCACACTGTCTCCCTTGTTGGCTAAATAGTTCTTTTGATGGAAAGATTAGCTTTATGAATTAACAACCACGAAACACCACACAGTTTCAAGCTTTTAACTGTATTTCTTTACTAATCAATTTCCACTCAAATAACCAGCAAGTTTAAGCATTCATCTTAATATCTCAAAACAATTGAGAAGCATCAAGTATCCACACAATGATCTACAAGACTATGCAGGCTTTCATTTCATTCCAATATCACATGGCTAGCATTTTGTCACTTTGACAATTCAAGCAATTTATCAATAACAACTCTCCAACAAGTATAAGTGAAGAACGAGAGTTTAACATCAACAACTAGCAGCTCTAAACAAGATAAAAGCTAAAAGCGAGAGCCTACTAGCAAACAAACTGTAGCTAAGAATATTCAACAAGATATAAGCGAAGCAAAGGAGTATTCAAATGAAAAAGCGGAACGTGCCTCTCTCCCACACAAATAAAGCTAGGATCCAACGAGGATATGACCAGCAAATAAAAAAACAAAACTGAAAGCAAAAAGACGCTCCAAGCATAGCACATAATTTGTAAAGTGATAAAAACGTAGTTCAACGAAGACTACCTTATGATAGTCGATGAAGAGGAGGGGATGCCTTGGGCATCCCCAAGCTTAGACGCTTGATGGTTCTTGATATTCAGAGGGGGTGCCATGGGGGCATCCCCAAGCTTGAGCTCTGATCCATCTTCACTTCATTATCCTCTCCTTTGGAACTTAAAAACTCCCTTCACACAAAACTTCTCATAAACTGATTAGAGGATTAGTGCTCATAAATTAAAATGCACATGTGTTTAACTCAAGACAAATTGCAAACAACTTTATTGGGCATTAGCTACTGTTTACTAAGCCTCAATATGACACTCCACCTCTAGAGTATCACATTTAACGATAGTAAAAGAGACGAATATAAAATAAAAGCAGAATCTGTCAAAAACTGAACAGTCTGTAAAGATCGAATTTTTCAAGTCGCTTCTGTAGCTCAAATAAGAAAACTCAAAACTAACGAAAGATAGATAAAAGTATCAGGCTTGCTGTCTAAAAATATCAAAAAAAGATAAAATTGAGGGATTGTTCGAGATTTTCTGCAACACGCGCATAGAATCTGTTTCTGGACAGCAAAACAATACCTCGTACTTTCAATGCATTAGAGGCTAAACTTGGCACAAAACCAAAACAAAAAGATACAATGAAGTTGCTACAGAGGCAACAACTACATGACTCAAGAAAAGCAAAAACAAACTGAAAATAAAAGATGGGTTGTCTCCCAACAAGCGCTTTTCTTTAACGCCTTTTAGCTAGGCAATGCCAAATATCAAGTTTTTTCAAAATCAAGGGCATTATCATCCTTCAAATAAACACTACCAAATTTATCATAGATGCATTGGATATTACCAATATAGGGCTGAGAATCACCCTTCTCCTTTCTCTTTGGTTGACTACTCTCATCAAATAGATTTTGAGGAGCAATCCAACCAAAATTGTCTTCCAATGCATCGGCTATCCCTAGGAGTTTAAATGGTATAGCAATATCAACTTTCTCCTCTACCTCAGTTTTGCAAGTGTACTTCCTTAGATTTTCATCCCTAACATCCAAAGAATAGTGAATATTAGGATATGAACCAAGAGCACCATAATAAGCAAATATTTTCCTAGCTTCCTTAACTATATCATCGAATTCATGGAGAAGAGTTTCTAATACAAAATCTTTTTCCTTTCCTCTCTCCATGCTATCAAGCTTAAGAAACATTTGCTGTAATATGGGATTTAAATTAACAAACCTCTTCTCAAGACGAGCTACCAAACAAGATATAGCGGAATCATAACTATTAGTTAGCTAAACTATTGATCTTTTATCATGAGTATAGAGTTTGCTAACGAAAGTGAGGAATTCTTCAATATTATCCTTTCCAACAACATCCCCACTTCCTACCTTATCATCTTTCATACCAAACTTAGGAGGAAACATGGCTACTAGATAATAGATAAACAAAACTGAAATAAAGATTACACTAATTTTTTTGGGTTTTAAAATTTTGCAACAATAAAAATAAACTAAACGAGAAATAAAGCAAGCAAGACAAAAAAAACAAAGTAAAGTGATTGAGAGTATGAGACTCCCCTTGTTGTAGCTCCAAAGTCGCCGGCAACGGCGCCAGAAAACTGCTTGATGATCGGTGATGGTAGCGTTGGGTTGTGCCCCAAGCGAAGGCGTGGATGTAGTAAGTAGCAGTTCTCCCTCGTTAACGAACCGAGGTTTATCGAACCAGTAGGACTTTGAAACAACAAAGTGAATGTTGAAGATCTTTGGCGCTTAATCTTCAACATACGTGGACCTGCACACACTCAACCAATTACTTTGCCCCCAACGGCGGAAAGGTTATCAATCTTTCCGGTCTCGCAGAAAACAAAGCGGTTAATTGCATAGTGAAATAGATGAAAATATGAAAGTGGACCAGAGGAATAATGATGATGAAAAGTGATGAATAAAGGTTGCAATCAATGTAAAAAGATGGACCGGGGGCCATGGGTTCACTAGTGGAGACTCTCAAGTAAATAAAACACTCATATGATGGGTAAACAAATTACAGCTAGGAAATTGACAAGATTATAACACAAACTTAATCTAGCTATGACATAGAGAACATGATAATATTTATGTAGGCATCACGACGATGAACAAAGACCGTTGAGTCCAACTGTATCTTTGTCTAAAAAGTCCACTGTGGGATCGCTATCCAGCCTGTCAGCCAACAGTATTAAGTTGCAAGCAACAGACATTTGCATTAAGTAAGCGCATGAAGTAAGCAATACTAATATCAAAAGAGACATTAACACTGCTGTTTTACCCTTAGTAGCAACAGCGCACCCTCGCCCTTAGACGTTTCTGTCACTCGTGCCCAGGAACAAAAGGGGGCATGAACCCACTATCTAGCATAAATACTCCCTCTTGGAGATACACAAAATCACTTGGCCAAAGTAACTACGCACATCGGAGAGCATGCAAGAACATAAATCAACATATAAGAATCATGCACAATCTGATCATAACTTCATAATCCATCAGATCCCAGCAAACACATCACATAGCATTACAATAATCGATCTTGATCATGTTAGGCAGCTCACAAGATCATAATACATGAAGCACAAGGGAGAGAGTCTACCATCTAGCTACTGCCATGAACCCGTAGTCCATGGTGGCACTACTCACAAATCATCCCGGAGGAAGGCATGGCGATGAAGAGCCCTCCGGGATCGATCTCCCCTCCGACAGGGTGCCGGGATCAACTTCAGAATCACCCCCGAACTAGGGTTTATGGTGGCGGCGCCTCGGGGTGACTTCTCTGGAAAATAATGGCCGCCTCGATGTTTTTGAGATTAATCTGATTTTATAGGCGTCGGAGGGGCCGAGGGGACCCACCAGGAGCAGGGGTGGGTCCCACCCGCCGCCCAAGCGCAGGCCGCGGCTGGGGGTCGTCCCTGCCCTATGGGTGGCCCCCAGGGCTGCCCTCTGGACTGAAACTCCGTCTTGGCGAATAAAAATCCTCGTAAATTTTCAGCGCATTCCGAGAATATTTCCCGTGGTAAGTTTCTGAACCGAAAAGACAGCAAAAACAGGAAACTGGCACTAGGCATCTTGTCAATAGGTTAGTCCGACAAAATGCATAAAAATGATGTAATAAGATAGTAGAAACATGTGACTACATCACAAAAGTAGCATGGATCAATCAAAAATTATAGATACGTTTGACACGTATCATGCTCCATGTCCTCTCTCCTGACGGCGATCTCTACCTCAGTTGCCCAATCTACAAAAGTTCCTTGGTTGATGTCTTGCTGGATCTGACGAAGGCGCTTTGCAGCATAGTCTTCACCGCTTGATCCCCAAGAAGACATGACGACGCAGAGCCTCTAAATCCTGGCTGAAACAAGTTGAAACAAAAACATGACGGAAACATAGGATACGCTCCTCGAAAAATTCGGGGGAATATATAGCGAAAAGTTTCGCGTAAAAAGGAAGGAAACGAGACAAGGCGGAGTCGGAGTCGATGTCCAGAGGCCAGAGGTGGGTCCCTGCCGCGGCCAGGAAGGCAACCATGGCCAGGGGTCGCCCCTGCCCACTGGACTACAGCTCGGACAACGTTTCGTCTACTAATTTTTCATATTTCCAAAAACTAACACTGTAATTTTTCTGGAATATTTCGAGAAACTTTTCTTATTGAAACTATTACCTATTCTCTTTCTGATTCTGGAGTCTTCCGGTATTTGTCTTCAATAAATTCTTCCGAAGTGACCACTTGAATTATATCAACGTCTTTCTATATAGGATTACCTGCAATATAATGCTTGAGCCGCTGACCATTCACCACTTGAGGCTTGTCTCCATCGAGGGTGTTAATTTAATAGCACCGGAGCGATGAACTTCCACAACAATGAATGGTCCTTCCCATTTAGAGAGTAATTTTCCTGCAAAAAATCTAAGACGAGACCTATACAACAGTACTTTATCACCAATATTAAATTCTCTTTTTAAAATCCTCTTATCATGCCATTTCTTTACCTTTTCCTTAAACAACCTGGCATTTTCATAAGCTTCACTCCTCCATACATCCAAAGAACTCAAATTAAGCAATCTTTTCTCACCAGCAAGAGTATGATCAGAATTGAGTTGTCTAACAGCCCAGTAAGCTTGATGTTCTAATTCAAGAGGCAAATGGTATGCTTTCCCATAAACCATTTTATAGGGAGACATGCCCATAGGATTTTTATAAGTAGTTCTATAAGCCCACAAAGCATCATTAAGTTTTTTAGACCAATTCTTCCTAGACTTGTTGACAGTCTTTTGCAAAACTAATTTGATCTCTTTATTAGTTAATTCAACTTGCCCACTAGTTTGAGGATGATACGGTGATGAGACTCTATGATTAACATCATATTTAGCTAAAACTTTCCTAAAAGTACCATGAACAAAATGAGAACCTCCATCATTCATAAGATATCTAGGTACTCCAAACCTAGGGAAGATAATTTCTTTAACCATTTTTAAAGATGTCATATAATCAGCACTTTTAGTTGGTATAGCTTCTACCCATTTAGTAACATAATCTACATCAACAAGTATATGAGTATTACCATGTGAAGAAGGAAAAGGACCCATGAAGTCAAATCCCCAACAATCAAAAGGTTCGATAACAAGAGAGTAATTCATAGGCATTTCATTACGTCTACTAATATTACCTACCCTTTGACATTCATCACAAGAAGAAACAAACCTTTTAGAATCCTTAAATAAAGTGGGCCAATAAAAACCGGATTGCAGAACCTTCTGCGCGGTCCTATCTCCTGCGTAATGGCCACCATAGCCACTATTGTGACATTTTCTCAAAATTTCATCTTGCTCATGCTCAGGAACACATCTCCTCATAATTCCATCAACTCCCTCCTTGTATAGATGTGGGTCATCCAAAAGTAGTTTCTCAAATCACAAAAGAATTTCTTCCTCTGTTGATAAGTAAAGCTTGGAGGCAAAAAATTTGAGACAATAAAATTAGCATAATCAGCATACCAAGGACTATCATACGAGCTCACCTTGACAACTGCAAGTTGTTCGTCAGGGAAACTATCATTTATGGGAGTATGATCATGAGATATTTTCCATTTATTATCAGCAACAGGATTATCTGCACCTTTCCTATCAATAATATGCAAGTCGAATTCTTGCAGCAAAAGCACCATCTAATAAGCCTAGGCTTAGCATCATACTTTTCCATCAGGTACTTAATAGTAGCATGATTAGTATGAATGGTTAGTTTAGAATTAACAATGTATTGTCTAAATTTATCACAAGCAAAAACAACAGCTAAAAATTATTTTTTAGTGGTAGCCTAATTCTTTTGTGCAATATCCAAAGTTTTACTAGCATAATGAATAACATTCAGTTTCTTGTCAATTCTTTGACCAAGAACAGCCCCAACAGCATAATCATTAGCATCACACATAATTTCAAAAGGCAAACTCCAATCAGGTGGTTGAACAATAGGAGCAGAAATTAAAGCCTTCTTGAGAACCTCAAAAGCTTCCTTACAATCTTCATCAAAAACGAATGGGACATCCTTTTGAAGAAGATTGGTAAGAGGTCTTGATGTCTTAGAGAAATCTTTAATAAATCTCCTATAGAAACTAGCATGACCAAGAAAACTACGTATACCTTTAACGTCCCTTGGATAGGGCATTTTCTCAATTGCTTCCATTTTAGCTCTATCAACTTCAATCCCTCTCTCGGAAATTTTATGCCCGAGCACAATGCCTTCATTCACCATAAAGTGGCACTTCTCCCAATTGAGAACGAGATTTGTCTCTTCACATCTCTACAAAACTTTGTTAAGATTACGGAGGCAATTGTCAAAAGAAGTTCCATAGACGGAAAATCGTCCATGAATACTTCCACAATTTCCTCACAAAAGCCATGAAAAATAGCAGACATGCATCTTTGAAAAGTAGCGGGAGCATTGCATAAACCAAAAGGCATACGTCTACAAGCATAAGTTCCATAAGGATAAGTAAAAGTGGTTTTCTCTTAATCTTCATATTTAACAGCAATTTGAGAAAAACCAGAATAACCATCTAGGAAACAAAAATGAGTATTCTTAGATAACCTTTCAAGCATTTGATCAATAAAAGGAAAAGGATAATGATCTTTTCTAATAGCCTTATTTAACTTCCTATAATCAATGCACATTCTGATGGGTAAGTTGCATAGAAAACAAAAAAATTTCCTACGTAACAAGCGGAAGAAACCCAATATGGATCTAGATCTACTAGACGAAGGTAGCGAAGATGAGATCCAATCTCTTACCCTCGAATAACAAACAAAGCCTTTTGTCGATGCAGGGGTTGGCTAGTCGATCCCCGCAACTAGACTCATCTAGTCGCGAGGAGATGTATTATCCGATCCGAGATCCAATCCGATGAAGCACCGCACGAGCAGCGCCTCCGCGGTATCCACACGTACAGATCGATGTAGACTTCCTCTCCTTGATCCCGCAAGCGAGGAGGAAGTGGCTCGTGAGATCTCAGCAGCACGACGGCGTGGTGGTGGATATGGTGGAGAAATTCCTGCAGGGCTTCGCCAAGCAGCTGCAGGAGAGAGGACGGAGAGGAGAGGGAGGCCGGCAGCTAGGGTTTGATGGGGTGCGCCCCAGCCCTCCCCTCCTCCTTATATAGGCGTGGGGGGGCAGCCCTTGCCCCTCCCCCAAGTCCTAGGGGCGGCCGGCCAAGGGGAAACTTACCTCCCAAGGAAGCCCCTAGGGTTTTGGGGCCCTTTTCATATGTTGGGCCACATGGGCCTTTGCGGTTAGGGTGCGGCCAGCCCAAGTGGGCTGCTGCACCTCCCCTCGGTCCATGTGGGCCTTCTAGGTTCGTGGCCCCCAAAGGTGGGGCCCTTCGGAACCTTCCGAAACCTTTTAGAATCTTTCGGTACCCTGCCGGAATTTTCCCGAACTTTTTCGGAACCCTGGAAACCACTTTCCTTATATGAAACTTTATCTCCGGACTCTTCCGGAGATCCTCGTGATATCTAGGAACTCATCCGAGACACCGAATCAACATTTGATTACACCATTTACTTATCTCACTAACACCCTAGCTACATCGAAGCCTTAAGTGTGTGACCCTACGGGTTCGAGAACATGCAGACATGATCAGATCAATAATCAATAGCGGGACCGGGATGCCCATATTGACTCCTACATATTCAACGAAGTTCCTTATCGATTGAACCACGATGCCGGAGATTTTTAATCTCGTATACGATTCCCTTTGTCTCACCGATATTTGACTTGCCCGAGATTTGATCGTCGATATCTCCATATCTAGTTTCATCTCGTTACCTGGCAAATTCCCTTTACTCGTCCATAATATAGGATCTCCGTGATTAACACTTAACCACATGGTTGCAACCTTTCTAATGCTATATTACCGAGAGGGCCCAGAGATATCTTTTCCGTCACAAGGAAGGACAAATCCCACTCTTGATTCATGTCAGCCAACAAATACCATCAGAGATACCTGAAATCCACCTTTATAATCACCCAGTTACAATGTGACGTTTGATGTCCACAAAGTATTCCTCCGGTAAACGGGAGTGACATAATCTCATGGTCTAAGGAAACTATAATTGGCATACTAAAAGTGTTGGCAATGAAACTGTGTGACACGATCAATTGCAACTCTTTATTATTTGTGTAATGCCCCGGGGTTTTTCCCCAAATTAGAATTTGCCTGTTATTTTATTTTTGCATCATCACGACATCAGCATCATCGCATCGCATATTTTTGGCAACAAAATTTATTTTTATTAAACCCTATTTTATTTTTGCTAAA
Source organism: Puccinellia tenuiflora (assembly GCA_012064385.1). Taxonomy (NCBI): domain Eukaryota; kingdom Viridiplantae; phylum Streptophyta; class Magnoliopsida; order Poales; family Poaceae; genus Puccinellia; species Puccinellia tenuiflora. The sequence goes on along the minus strand of QRDG01000154.1, from coordinate 242,702 downwards.
ATTGTCGGAAAATATTTTGACCGAGACAGTCGTCTCCGTTTTTGAAAATTATTTGCCAAATTAAATTTTTGCAAATAAAAGTTTTGAGAATTGCGAGAGAGTAGCCCAAACTGGCCCAAGCCCACCTAACCTCCAAACCCTAATTATGCCCCTGGTCTTTTTCCTTTCCCACCCCCTGTGTTTTGCAGCCACCCTCCTCTGTTTTCAGTTTTTTGCAATCAGGTCCCTCCACCTAGTGGTTAGGTCCTTTTTCTTTTTTTTCAGGCCCCTGCCTTTTTCCCTCTACCTCTCCTCTTATCCCCTTCTTCCCCATCATCTCCTCACCCGCAGCGCCAGCTCCACCGACCCCGACCTCCTCCTCCGCTTCCCGGTCGACCACCACCTACTCCCTGGCGCCGCCCTTCTCCTCTTCTCTCCGGCTCCTCACCTCCGTACCACCTCCTCTTCTCCTTCCCGGCCTGCTCCTCTAGCTCCCCGCGTCGGTCGCGCCGCCGTCGGCCACGCATCCGTGCTGGCCCGGTTCCTCCTCCGACTCGTCCCGGCTCCTCTGCTCCCCTCCGGCCGGCCCGCCCTCGAGCCCAGCCGCGCTGCCCTGTGCCCGTGGTCGACCTCCGCCGCCAAGCTCCTCGCCGCCGCGCCTCTTCCCCAGCGCTACGCCTCCCGTGCGTCCCCGTCGACCGCGCCTCCTCTGCTTCAGCCTCACCGCGCCGGCCGACTCCGCGTCCTCCCCAAGCCACGCCATGGCCGCAGCTCCCGTGCCCTCCTCCTCCTTCCTTCCCCGTCCCCGGCCTCCGTTGACCTCGCACCAGCTCCTCCCCGCCGTCCCGACCACGCCCAGTTCCTCCTCATGAAGACCCCCTTCTTCGGCCAGCAGCCGCGGCCTTGCTTCGTGCACGAGCACGTCCCCTATCCGTGCGAGCTCCAGGCACGTCCTCATCCGCGCGTTCCCCGAGCCCTCCACTTCGAAGTCGTCCACCGTCCTGGTGCCGCTCTCTGTTAGTGTCTCTTGCCCGATGTCTGTCTCCCGTGCGTGCTCGTGCCGTGCTGCTGCTCCCGTGCGGCCTCCGTTTTGTGCGTGCAGCATGTTCCCGATGGTGTGTTCCCCGACAGTCCGTGTGCCCGTCTATGTTGCCTTCTCCTGACCGTGGATGTCTCCGTGTTTCTATTTCCCGACGTAAGATCTCCGGTGCCTGTTGCCGGTTTCCGATGCATTTCCGTCCCCGTCGTGGATTTTTCCCCGACGTTTTCCCCGTCGTGAAGTGGTCCCCCGATGCCTCCGTGAAGCCGTTCCCCGATGGTTTCCCGATCCAGTTCCCGTTTCCGTTCCCCATCGTGAAGCCGTTCCTGTCGTGAACCGGAGTTCCCCGTTCCCGTCGTGAAGCCTCCCCGACGCCAAGTTCTCCGTTTTCCCGCCGTGAAGCCGATGACCCGAGTACGACGACCACCGTGGATACAACAAGGTCTACCCCGACTGGAACCCGACAAGATCTCCGATGCCCGAACCCCGACGGCACCGTGGGACCCCGACGACCCCGAAGCCCGGAACGCCAAGGTCCGCCACGACGACGATCCGAGTACGACTACTTCCACGACGTCGACTACCTCGACTACTCCGACTCCGGACGATCGACTACTTCGACTACTAACGACTACTTCGACTACTTCCTCTCCGATCCGAAGACGGTGGCTCCCGAATCCGAAGATCCTCGTTCCGATGTGTGACCCCAACCCTAAACCCCTATATGCCATATATATCCGTATCTTATAAAATCATGCATGCTTAATCAACATCGCACTTTATCCATTTAGTGGAATTAAATCAACTAATTATGGGATTTGTCCGGTGCATCTATATTGTGCACCGATCCCATTTAAAATGTTTTGCCATGTGTTAGGAAATAAAATTGGATCGCATTTAATTTGTCATGCATCATGTCATCAACATGCCGCTTCTTTTGCCATAGAAGTAAAATGCATCTTCTGCGTCTCCAGTGTTCGTTGCTTCTTTCGGAATAGGACGTTGAGTTGATGTGAGCAACGACAGGTTCTGCTACCTCTACCGGAATGCAGGCAAGTGATACTCCCTTGCTATCTTTGCTTGTTTTCTGTCTCTTACTCGTCCTATCTTTTGTTCCTTGCTAGCCTTATGTCACGATGCTTGTGTCTCGATCATATGCATGTTTACATGGCAGCCATGATATAGCCACACCTCCACATCCTATTACCTTGTTGTTTGTTTACCTTGTTAGCCTTGCGAGTCGTAGTGCATGCTTAGGTGTTTTGCTTCAGTCCTATTATCTCTTTATCTAGTCTTGTTCTTAACATGATAGCTAGGCTCAACTTAAATGGTAATCTTTATTTTTCTGTTGCGATGGGAATAACATAATAATGATAAGGCACCGGCGGAAGGCCAATCGTGGTGATTTGTTCTGCTAGTGTCGCCTAGGACCCAAGTTCTTTTCCGCTGATCCAAGACTGAGCGCACTAACCACATGTGGGAGTTCTATGGGCCTCCCCGCAGCTTACTACCGGATCCTCAAACCTGTCCAGATGCCACAAGTAGTTCGGGTGTTTCGTAGATCTTGCGGTACGTTCGTTTATCGAGTGTGGAAGGAGGGGCAATCGTATGAGTGTCCCCTCCCGAAGCCGCCTCACATCGGCCAGGCCCACCTCGGAGCTTCGGTCGGACTTTGAAGGTGGATCAGTCCTAGCTAGGTGGCTCCCTGGACTTGTTTGTAGAGAAGGGAAACGTTGCGTCGAAACCTCCACCGGTACACCTCTAAGCGCGAGTTTCGATGCGTGTGGGTTCATTGGTGCATCCCTGCAGGGTTAAATCTTTTCGAAAAGCCGTGTCCGCGGTTATGGACGACTTGGTGAAATGCGCTGGCTAAAAAGATCATAGACAACTTGCACTTTATGATGATAATAACTTGACTAGTAAGATAGATTACTTGAATAATAACTCATAAAACTTGTCCATCGTGTGAGTCCCCGGACTTCTTCCTCGTGGCCTGAGGATACGAGGGAGTCGTTTTAGGGCGGGTTTGTTTGGTGAGTAGTATAGTTGGTTCTTTTTGCGCTCTCTTACCTTGTCTCTTGTAGACGATTGTTGTAGTGTGTCTCTATAAGTTGTTAGTGCTGCTTGCCGCCGCCTCAATCGCTAACCCTCTTTCCCCAGAATTCCAGCTTTGATATCTTGTGAGTATTACTTGCCAGTACTTCTACTAGTACTGACCCCTTCGGGGCTACTATTCCAATGCAGCCAACAGGTATGAAGTCTGACGATGTTAGCTTGGAATCCCTCCGGCTAGGCTTGGCCTGGGCAGGGATATGGTGCCTTCGTTTATCTTTAGGACTCTTAGTCCAATTTGTTTCTTGTCCGTAGCCGGACACTACCCGCTTCCGTTGTTATTTTGGATCTTTGTATTGTATCTTTTGTATTCTTGAATCGGTGAGTCGTTGTTGTATATATGTTCTTTTGTGGGTTCCATCGAGAACTATTGTAATGTTATCACAATTCCACCCGCATAACGTGTGTGTTGCGACGTGCACGTTATGCCTGGTGGGCGTCCTTTAGGATCGTTATTATGCGGATTTGGCTGGAACGATCAAGTCTGCATAGTACCGATCTTGGGGCGTTACAAAGTGGTATCAGAGCTCTGGTTTTTCGATACCCCGCGGGTCCGGTCTGCCTGTAGGATACCCTAGCTAATGGTCGTTGTTATAGAGTGTCCAAACTATTTTACTAAAAGCTATTTGAAAATATCTCAATAGGATTCTTGTTTACTCCTTACCTCTACTTTCTTTCCCCTCTTACCTTATGTGATTTAAATCTTATATCTTATCTATCTTCCGGTTATAGCATCTTCGTGGGTGGACGATCTCTTGCCTCTTACCTAATAGGTTCGATCTTCGGAAGGATCTCGAAGGACGACATCGCCATCGACGTGAGCAAGAACCTCTTGTTAGTGGTGTCGAGAAGATCAACATGGTGCAAGAAGATTCGATAGCTTAACCTTGCTCTTCTTCTCCCTGACGGTAGCATGGATCTCGGGGCGAGATCCCTTGTTAGTGGTGTCGGTTGTAATGCTCGGGGTTTTTCCCCAAATTAGAATTTGCCTGTTATTTTATTTTTGCATCATCATGACATCAGCATCATCGCATCGCATATTTTTGGCAACAAAATTTATTTTTATTAAACCCTATTTTATTTTTGCTAAAATTGTCGGAAAATATTTTGACCGAGACAGTCGTCTCCGTTTTTGAAAATTATTTGCCAAATTAAAATTTGCAAATAAAAGTTTTGAGAATTGCGAGAGAGTAGCCCAAACTGGCCCAAGCCCACCTAACCTCCAAACCCTAATTCTGCCCCTGGTCTTTTTCCTTTCCCACCCCCTGTGTTTTGCAGCCACCCTCCTCTGTTTTCAGTTTTTTGCAATCAGGTCCCTCCACCTAGTGGTTAGGTCCTTTTTCTTTTTTTCAGGCCCCTGCCTTTTTCCCTCTACCTCTCCTCTTATCCCCTTCTTCCCCATCATCTCCTCACCCGCAGCGCCAGCACCACCAACCCCGACCTCCTCCTCCGCTTCCCGGTCGACCACCACCTGCTCCCTGGCGCCGCCCTTCTCCTCTCCCCTCCGGCTCCTCACCCCCGCACCACCTCCTCTTCTCCTTCCCGGCCTGCTCCTCTAGCTCCCCGCGTCGGTCGCGCCGCCATCGGCCACGCATCCGTGCTGGCCCGGTTCCTCCTCTGGCCCGTCTCGGCTCCTCTGCTCCCCTCCGGCCGGCCCGCCCTCGAGCCCAGCCGCGCTGCCCTGCGCCCGTGGTCGACCTCCGCCGCCAAGCTCCACGCCGCCGCGCCTCTTCCCCAGCGCTACGCCTCCCGTGCGTCCCCGTCGACCGCGCCTCCTCTGCTCCAGCCTCACCGCGCCCGCCGACTCCACGTCCTCCCCAAGCCACGCCATGGCCGCAGCTCCCGTGCCCTCCTCCTCCTTCCTTCCCCGTCCCCGGCCTCCGTTGACCTCGCACCAGCTCCTCCCCGCCGTCCCGACCACGCCAGTTCCTCTTCATGAAGACCCCCTTCTTCGGCCAGCAGCCGCGGCCTTGCTTCGTGCACGAGCACGTCCCCTGCCCGTGCGAGCTCCAGGCACGTCCTCATCCGCGCCTTCCCCGAGCCCTCCACTTCGAAGTCGTCCACCGTCCTGGTGCCGCTCTCTGTGGGTGTCTCTTGCCCGATGTCTGTCTCCCGTGCGTGCTCGTGCCGTGCTGCTGCTCCCGTGCGGCCTCCGTTTTGTGCGTGCAGCATGTTCCCGATGGTGTGTTCCCCGACAGTCCGTGTGCCGGTCTACGTTGCCGTCTCCCGACCGTGGATGTCTCCGTGTTTCTGTTTCCCGACGTAAGATCTCCGGTGTCCGTTGCCGGTTTCCGATGCATTTCCGTTCCCGTCGTGGATGTTTCCCCGACGTTTTCCCCGTCGTGAATTGGTCCCCCGATGCCTCCGTGAAGCCGTTCCCCGATGGTTTCCCGATCCAGTTCCCGTTTCCGTTCCCCCATCGTGAAGCCGTTCCCGTCGTGAACCGGAGTTCCCCGTTCCCGTCGTGAAGCCTCCCCGACGCCAAGTTCTCCGTTTTCCCGCCGTGAAGCCGATGACCCGAGTACGACGACCACCGTGGATACAACAAGGTCTACCCCGACTGGAACCCGACAAGATCTCCGATGCCCGAACCCCGACGGCACCGTGGGACCCCGACGACCCCGAAGCCCGGACCGCCAAGGTCCGCCACGATGACGATTTCGAGTACGACTACTTCCACGACGTCGACTACCTCGACTACTCCGACTCCGGACGATCGACTACTTTGACTACAACGACTACTTCGACTACTTCCTCTCCGATCCGAAGACGGTGGCTCCTGAATCCGAAGATCCTCGTTCCGATGTGTGACCCCAACCCTAAACCCCTATATGCCATATATATCCGTATCTTATAAAATCATGCATGCTTAATCAACATCGCACCTTTATCCATTTAGTGGAATTAAATCAACTAATTATGGGATTTGTCCCGGTGCATCTATATTGTGCACCGATCCCATTTAAAATGTTTTGCCATGTGTTAGGAAATAAAATTGGATCGCATTTAATTTGTCATGCATCATGTCATCAACATGCCGCTTCTTTTGCCATAGAAGTAAAATGCATCTTCTGCATCTCCAGTGTTCGTTGCTTCTTCCGGAATAGGACGCTGAGTTGATGTGAGCAACGACAGGTTCTGCTACCTCTACCGGAATGCAGGCAAGTGATACTCCCTTGCTATCTTTGCTTGTTTTCTGTCTCTTACTCGTCCTATCTTTTGTTCCTTGCTAGCCTTATGTCACGATGCTTGTGTCTCGATCATATATGCATGTTTACCTGGCAGCCATGATATAGCCACACCTCCACATCCTATTACCTTGTTGTTTGTTTACCTTGTTAGCCTTGCGAGTCGTAGTGCATGCTTAGGTGTTTTGCTTCAGTCCTATTATCTCTTTATCTAGTCTTGTTCTTAACATGATAGCTAGGCTCAACTTAAATGGTAATCTTTATTTTTCTGTTGCGATGGGAATAACATAATAATGATAAGGCACCGGCGGAAGGCCAATCGTGGTGATTTGTTCTGCTAGTGTCGCCTAGGACCCGAGTTCTTTTCCGCTGATCCAAGACTGAGCGCACTAACAACATGTGGGAGTTCTATGGGCCTCCCCGCAGCTTACTACCGGATCCTCAAACCTGTCCAGATGCCACAAGTAGTTCGGGTGTTTCGTAAATCTTGCGGTACGTTCGTTTATCGAGTGTGGAAGGAGGGGCAATCGTACGAGTGTTCCCTCCCGAAGCCGTCCTCGCATCGGCTAGGCCCACCTCGGAGCTTCGGCCGGACTTTGAAGGTGGATCAGTCCTAGCTAGGTGGCTCCCTGGACTTGTTTGTAGAGAAGGGAAACGTTGCGTCGAAACCTCCACCGGTACACCTCTAAGCGCGAGTTTCGATGCGTGTGGGTTCATTGGTGCATCCCTGCAGGGTTAAATCTTTTCGAAAAGCCGTGTCCGCGGTTATGGACGACTTGGTGAAATGCGCTGGCTAAAAAGATCATAGACAACTTGCACTTTATGATGATAATAACTTGACTAGTAAGATAGATTACTTGAATAATAACTCATAAAACTTGTCCATCGTGTGAGTGCCCGGACTTCTTCCTCGTGGGCTGAGGATACGAGGGAGTCGTTTTAGGGCGGGTTTGTTTGGTGAGTAGTATAGTTGGTTCTTTTTGCGCTCTCTTACCTTGTCTCTTGTAGACGATTGTTGTAGTGTGTCTCTATAAGTTGTTAGTGCTGCTTGCCGCCGCCTCTATCGCTAACCCTCTTTCCCCGAAATTCCAGCTTTGATATCTTGTGAGTATTACTTGCTAGTACTTCTACTAGTATTGACCCCTTCGGGGCTGCTATTCCAATGCAGCCAACAGGTATGAAGTCTAACGACGTTTGCTTGGAATCCCTCCGGCTAGGCTTGGCCTGGGCAGGGATATGGTGCCTTCGTTTATCTTCAGGACTCTTAGTCCAATTTGTTTCTTGTCCGTAGCCGGACACTACCCGCTTCCGTTGTTATTTTGGATCTTTGTATTGTATCTTTTGTATTCTTGACTCGGTGAGTCGTTGTTGTATATATGTTCTTTTGTGGGTTCCATCGAGAACTGTTGTAATGTTATCACAATTCCACCCGCATAACGTTTGTGTTGCGACGTGCACGTTATGCCTGGTGGGCGTCCTTTAGGATCGTTATTATGCGGATTTGGCTGGAACGATCAAGTCTGCATAGTACCGATCTTGGGGCGTTACAATTTGGGTCTTGTCCATCACATCATTACTCCTAATGATATGACTCCGTTATCAAGTGACTATGACAAGTCCATGGTTAGGAAACTCTAACCATCTCTTGACTAACGAACCAGTCTGGTAGAGGCTTACTAGGGACAACTGGTTGTTTATATTCCACACATGTATTATGTTTCCGGTTAATACAATTATAGCATGGATAATAAACTATTATCATAAACATGAATATGCTAATAAACCATTTTATTATTGCCTCTAGGGCATATTCCCAACACATTCTATATCCTACAATAGTTCTTTGAGGAATGAACTCATTATTATCATTAGCAACAATAGTCATACCTCCCTTTTTAGGAACACAATGCACAGGACTAACCCTTCGACTGTAACCAATAGGATAGATTATACCTGCATCGAGAACCTTTAATATTTCGTTTCTTACCACATCCTTCATTTTTGGATTTAATCTTCTTTAATGATCAACAACGGGCTTTGCATCCTGCTCAAGATTAATAGTGTGTTGGCACATGGATGGTGAAATGCCGTGAAGATCATCCAAAGTATAGCCAATTGCAGTTCGATGTTTCTAAGAACTTCCAATAATCGCTCCTCTTCTCTCCCTAAAAGGTTAGAATTGATAATAACAAGATATGTTTTCTTTTCATCTAAATATGCATATTTAAGAGTATCGGGAAGGACTTTGAGATCAAACACAGGGTCTCCCTTTGGAGGCGTGGGCGTCCCCAGCGACTCCACATGCAGATTGTGCTTTAGAATAGCTGGTTGTCTAAAGAAGACTTCATCACTTTCTTCCCTTTCCTGCATAAACATGTCATTCTCGTTCTCTTCCATGAATTGCTGCAAAGGATCATTAGGTGGTACAACAATAGAAGCTATTCTTTCAACAAGAAGATCCTCATTAGGTAACTCTTTCTCATATCGATGTCTAGTAATTAAACTTAGAAAAATTAAATTCATAAGGTTCTCCAGCGAATTGCACAGACACTTTCTCTTTTTTAAAATCTATAATAGCACTACAAGTATTTAAGAAAGGCCTACCAAATATAATAGGGCAAAATTTATCCTTAACCGATCCTAAAACACGAAAATCGGTGGGATATTTTACCTTACCACATAAGACTTCAACGTCTCTTACAATTCCCACTAGATAGATGACATCTCTATTGGCCAATTTAACTTCCAAGTCAATATCTTCAAGCTCACATCGTGCAATCTCGCACATTACTTCTTGATAAAGTGAATAAGGAATAGCACTTGCGCTTGCACCCATATCACAAAGTCCATAATAGCAATGATCACCTATCTTAGCAGAAACAACAGGAGTTCCAACAATTTTTGCACTTTTATCCTGCTTAACAATGTTAGTGGCAGCCTGACGTCCCACAAGTGTAGGGGATCTATCGTAGTCCTTTCGATAAGTAAGAGTGTCGAACCCAACGAGGAGGAAAAGGTGTTGACAAGTGGGTCTCGGTAAGGTTTCACTACAAGAACTAAAAGGAAAATGTTTATGGGTTTTTGGTATAAACAGCAAGTAAAGAACGAGTAAATAAAAGATTGCAACTATTGTTGCAGCAAGTGGCCCAATCCTTTTTAGCACAAAGGACAAGCCGGTTGTATTACTTATGATTATTAAAACATTCCTGAGGACACATGGCAATTCCTGCCTAACCATTTTCATTGCACGGCGTTGATTAATCTTCAATGTTTTGATAAGTGTTGTGTGGGTTAATCTACACTAATGCACCGCCCTTACTTGGACAAATGCACACTTGTGATTAAACCTCTCGCAAGCGTCCGCAACTACGAGAAAGTAATTAAGATAACAACCTAACCACAGCTTTAAACTCCGGGACCCTACACTCCCTAGTGCAGTAGTTTGCAAATTTTGGGGTTTAGGTTTCTATCACTCCGGCAACCCTACCATAAGCAAACTAAATACACCAAGCATTCCCCTAGGCCCTAAAAAGGTGAAGTATCAGGTAGTCGACGTTCACACGATACCACTAGAGGAATAACAACACAACATAAATCATCAAACCATTAAATATTACTCAACATTATGAATTACTAGCAACTAGGCATTCCCCATGTCCTCAAGAACCAAACGAACTACTCACAAGAAATCATATAGATCATGATAAGTGGTGGTATGAATATGGATGACAATCTGATCGTAAAGGTAATTCACCCATAAAACTCACAAGCATCAACTACAAGGGGTAATCAACACTCGGGAAGTGATCCCAAGGAACTAACAAATCACAACTTCAAAAGCTACAGCGAGATGAGATGGGGGATGATGATGATGAAGGTGCTGGTGATGGAGATGATGTCGTTGATGATCCCGATAATGCCCGGCGTGATGGCGATGACGATGGCGTCGATTTCCCCCTCCGGGAGGGAATTTCCCCGACAGATTTCTCCCTGTCAGAGCTCTTCTTCTTTCTGTTTGGTTTCCGCTTCGCAGAGGCGGCGGAATATTTCTTCGTGGATGCCCCCAACATTTTTAGGTCAAGAGGTAGTAATACGCCGAAGGGGAGCCGGAAGGGGGGCACAGGGGCCAGGGGCGGGTCCCAGCCACGGCCCCACCTGGACCCGCGGCCAGGGGTCGCCCCTGCCCCTGGTGGCTCACCTCCGTGCGCCCTTTTGGCTCCGTGACTTATTTCTGAAAATAATATCTGCTGAATTTTTCTGGAATTTTCCGAGCTTCGCACGTCAGGTGTGTTGACAGGTACTTTTCCAGTTGATTTCAGACTCCGGTAGATGAATCTCCCAAAAATGCAAAACATGCAAAACAAGGTAAAATAACATAAGTAAAGTATCCCAATACGAAATTTATCAATGAATAAAGATAAATTATGATGTAAAATAGTGATGCGAAATGGACGTATCAACTCCCCCAAGCTTAGACTCCGCTTGTCCCCAAGCGACAACTGATCTCGGTAAACATGACCACATGTTTATAGAGTGAAGTATCTATAATAAATAATACGAACATGAAGCATAAATATTTACTTTATTAACATAAATATATTCAAAACATCAACCTATTCTCATAGAACTTCCGAGAATAAGTGAATCAATAATAACATGTTAAGGTATAACAAAGTAGAAATTCATTTAGCAATGGCAAACAATGTCTTTAGTTAAGAACAATCGGACTTATCGAACTCTTATTTCAAGAAGGATCCAATATATGCTTCAACTATCAAGTCACCTTTCCATGAGTTGCAAACCGTCAAAGCTGTAGTCCAATGATAAAAGCATTAAAACTGACATAATGGAGAAAATGAGTAACTGTAATGAAACATATTAAACATATTGCAAATAACATGAATGATATCATCATAAATCAACACTTTAAGTTTGCTTGTGGAGGATGGAGGGAAGTAGGTATACTGACTCAACAATAAGTAAAAGAAAGGCCCTTCGTAGAGGGGAGCAGGGATTTATCATGCACTAGAGGTTTTCAATTTTTGAAAAAGAAGTAAAATGAATTTGAGATATGCATGCTTTCGTCAACGAATTCACAACAAAGAAATCCGTTAGTCCCCTGTACCAAGCAAGTCTTTTAGACTTGTGAGAGTGGCTCCCATACAGGAACGAGTACATTCCTCTTTCTCCTTTGTTTATCACTAGCCAATGTTTGACCGATTTCTCAGGTTCATTGTGTGAAGGAGATATTAATGATGTTGAATTTATATATTGTGGGCTGGGAACCCTTGGCCAACTCTCATAAAATTTAAGTGAGCACGTAATCCACGCTCACTGGGTGAAAGAGGGGATGACCTTGCTTGACACAGGATGTAACAAACTCCTTCACTACTTCCTCATAAGCTTAAAAGCAGAGACACAAATTGGAATATTTTGAAGTTTTAAAGGTAGTGCATGACAATTTACTTGGAGTGGCTGAGAATACCACATGTAGGTAGGTATGGTGGACACTTGTGGAAGGTGATTGGCTAAAGGATTTGATGCACGAGCAGTCATTCCGCTCAGTACAAGGCTTTAGGCTAGCAAAGGCTTTTGTAGCAAGCATAAAGTGTTGAGAGATAACGATCAAATATGCCATCTAAGCAATAAATCAAACATGCAACATTAAGCCAGCATCTCTGTGAGCATAATTATTTTAAGCAAAAGAGCATAAACTAGAGGATTCACTAGCATGTAAGATACTCGAGATAATATATTTGCATGTAAATTCCTCTTCCCTACTTAAGCATCAAAACATTGTTACGGTTAACCAAATTATGCTTGCCAGAACTAAACAAAATTCTACTCTCACACCCAATGTTAAATCATCACTTACCACAAGATCAGTGTATGAGGGAGATTGCCATAATAGAATACAAAGTGAAGAAGAGCAAAAGAATACTTCTCATTTATATTCCATTATAGAAAACCACACACCAACGGATACAAAGAGCACTCTAAGGAGTGATAGAACACAATGCAACACCATACTACAAGATAACTTCTCTACCCATGACATAACTCACACAACCATAATTATAAAAGATAACGATAAAGATAAAGATACCGGGGCACTCCCCAAGCTTGGAACAAGCCAAGGGAGTGCTGTTACCCTAAAGATGCTTGAACTTATTCCCACGGTGGAGATGGTGGAACAACAGAAAGTGGTGTGAGGTAGTTCCTGAGCCTTCGGCGGAGATCTGCTTCAAGAATTGCCACTTCCACCCTCAAGACTCGGAACTGCTCACAAAACTGATCTGCAACCCAGTGAGCGTCCGTCAAGAGAGGTTCTATGTCCCGATCTTGCTCCATAGGGACTGTTCCTGGCACATTATGAGAGTAAGAACGTCGAGGGTTAATGAGTCCCATGAAAGTTGGGCTCTGTGCCCTTGAAGCTCCTGCTGCAGGCCCTCCAGTTTGGCGTAATGTAGATCTTCTCACTTCCTCCCTCACACTACGCTCCATGTCCTCTCTCCTGGCGGCGATCTCTTCCTCAGTCGCCCAGCCTACAATGGTTCCTTGGTTGATGTCTTGCTGGATCCGACGAAGGCGCCTTGCAGCATAGTCTTCATCGCTTGATCCCCCAAGAAGATATGATGATGGAGAACCCCCAATCCATGGCTGAAACAACTTGAAACAAAAACACGAGGAAACACAGGATACACTCTTCGAAAAATTCAGAGGAATATATAGGAAAAAGTTTTGCGTAGAAAGGAAGGAAACGAGACGAGGCGGAGTCGGAGACGGTGTCCAGAGAGCAGGGGCGGGTCCCAGCCACGGCCTGGGTGGCACCCGTGTCTAGGGGTCACCCCTGCCCGCTGGACTCCGTCCCGGACTCCGTTTCGTCTCCTAATTTTTAATATTTTCAAAAACTTACGTTGTAATTTTTCTGGAATTTTCTGAGAAACTTTTCTTACCGAAACTATTACCTATTCTTTTTCTGATTCTGGAATCTTCCGGTATTTTTCTTCGATGAATTCTTCTGGAGTGACCACTTGAATTATATCAGCATCTTTCTCAATAGGATTACCTGAAATATAATGCTTGAGCCGCTGACCATTCACCACTTGAGGTTTGTCTCCATCGAAGGTGTTGATCTTAATACCACTAGAACGGTAGACTTTCTCAACAATGAATGGCCCTTCCCGTTTAGAGAGCAATTTTCCGGCAAAGAATCTTTAACGAGACCTATACAACAATACTTTATCTCCAATATTAAACTCCATTTTTAAAATCCTCCTTTCATGCCATTTCTTTACCTTTTCCATCAACAACCTGGCATTTTCATAAGCCTCACTTCTCCATTCATCCAAAGAACTAAGATTAAGCTATCTTTTCTCACCAACGAGAGTAGGATTAGAATTGAGTTGTCTAATAGCCCAATAAGCTTTATGTTCTAACTCAAGAGGCAAATGACATGCCTTCCCATAAAACATCTTATAGGGAGACATGCCCATAGGATTTTTATAAGCAGTTCTATAAGCCCATAGAGCATCATTAAGTTTTTGTAGACCAATTCTTCCTAGACTTATTGACAGTCTTTTGCAAATTAATTTGATCTCTCTATTAGTTATCCAACCTGCCCACTAGTTTGCAGATGGTAAGGTGAAGAGACTCTGTGATTAACATCATATTTAGCTAAAAATTTCCTAAAAGCACCATTAATAAAATGGGAACCCCCATCAGTCATAAGTTATCTAGGTACTCCAAACCTAGGGAATATAATTTCTTTAAGCATTTTTAAAGATTTCTTATGATCAGCACTTTTAGTTGGTATATCTACTATCCACTTAGTAACATAATGTACAGCAACAAGTATATGGGTATTACCGTGCGAAGTGGGAACAGGACCCATGAAGTCAAATCCCCAACAATCAAAAGGTTCAATAACAAGAGAGTAATTCATAGGCATTTCATTACGTCTACTAATATTACCTACCCTTTCACATTCGTCGCATGAAGAAACAAACCTTTTTCCTTAAATAAAGTAGGCCAATAAAAACCTGATTACAGAACCTTGTGTGCGGCCCTATCTCCTGCGTGATGTCCACCATAGCCACTATTGTGACATTTTCTCAAAATTTTCTCTTGCCCATGCTCAGGAACACATCTCCTCATGACTCCATCAACTCCGTCCTTGTATAAATGTGGGTCATCCCAAAAATAGAGCCTCAAATCGTAAAAGAATTTCTTCCTCTGTTGATGCGCAAAACTTGGAGGCAAAATTTTTGAGACAATAAAATTAGCATAATCAGCATTCTAAGGATTATCATAAGAGCTTACCTTAACAACTGCAACTTGTTCATCAGGGAAACTATCATTCAAAGGGGTAGGATCATGTGGTATATTTTCCATTCTAGATAAATTATCAGCAACAGGATTATCTGCACCTTTCCTATCAACAATATGCAAATCGAATTCTTGCAACAAAAGCACCCATCTAATAAGCCTAGGCTTAGCATCCTTCTTCTCCATAAGGTACTTAATAGAAGCATGATCAGTATGAATAGTTACTTTATAATCAACAATGTATTGTCTAAATTTATCACAAGCAAAAACTACAGCTAAAAATTCTTTTTCAGTAGTAGCATAATTCTTTTGCGCACTATCCAAAGTTTTACTAGCATAATGAATGACATTCAGCTTCTTATCAACTCTTTGACCAAGAACAGCCCCAATAACATAATCACTAGCATCGCACATAATCTCAAAAGGTAAGTTCCAGTCTGGTGGTTGAACAATAGGAGCAGAAATTAAGGCCTTCTTGAGAACCTCAAAAGCTTCCTTACAATCTTCATCAAAAATGAATGGAACATCCTTTTGAAGAAGATTAGTAAGAGGCCTTGACATCTTAGAGAAATCTTTAATAAATCTCCTATAGAAACCAGCATGACTGAGAAAACTACATATACCTCTAACGTCCCTTGGATAGGGCATTTTCTCAATTGCTTCGATTTTATCTCTATCAACTTTAATCCCTCTCTCAGAAATCTTATGCCCAAGAACAATGCCTTCATTCACCATAAAGTGGCACTTCTCCCAATTGAGAACAAGATTTGTCTCTTCACATCTCTGCAAAACTTTGTTAAGATTATGGAGGCAATTATCAAAGGAAGTTCCATAGACGGAGAAATCAGCAATGAATACTTCCACAATTTCTTCACAAAAACCATGAAAAATAGTAGACATGCATCTTTGAAAAGTAGCGGGAGCATTGCATAAACCAAAAGGCATACGTCTATAAGCATAAGTTCCATAAGGACAAGTAAAAGTGGTTTTCTCTTGATCTTCATATTTAACAGCAATTTGGAAAAAACCAGAATAACCATCTAAGAAACAAAAATGAGTATTCTTAGATAATCTTTCAAGAATTTGATCAAAAAAAGGCAAAGGATAATGCTCTTTTCTAGTAGCCTTATTTAGCTTCCTATAATCAATACACATCCTATATCCTACAACAGTTCTTTGAGGAATAAGCTCATTATTATCATTAGCAACAACAGTCATACCTCCCTTTTTAGGAACACAATGCACAGGACTAACCCATCGACTGCCAGTAATAGGATATATTATACCTGCATCGAGAAGCTTTAATATTTCATTTCTTACCACATCATTCATCTTTGGATTTAATCTCCTTTGATGATCAATAACGGGCTTTGCATCCTGCTTAAGATTAATAGTGTGCTGGCACGCAGATGGTGAAATTCAATGAAGATCTTCCAATGTATTAACAATTGCTGCTCGATGTTTCCTAAGAACTTCCAATAATCGCTCCTCTTCTTCTCCTGAAAGGTTAGAATTGATAATAACAGGATATACTTTTTTCTCATCTAAATATGCATATTTAAGAGTATCAGGAAGAGCTTTAAGATCAAACACAGGATCTCCCTTTGGAGGCGTGGGCGTCCCCAACGACTCCACAGGTAGATTGTGCTTCAAAATAGCAGGCTGTCTAAAGAAGACTTCGTCAATTTCTTCCCTTTCCTGCATAAACATATCATTCTCGTGTTCCTCCATAAATTGCTGCAAAGGATTATTAGGTGGTACAGCAATAGAAGTTATTCTTTCAATAATAAGATCCTCATTAGGTAACTCTTTCTCATATCTATGCCTACTAAACTTAGAAAAATTAAATTCGTAAGGTTCTCCAGCGAATTGCATAGACACTTTCTCTTTCTTAAAGTCTATAACAGCACTGTAAGTGTTTAAGAAAGGCCTACCGAATATAATGGGGCAAAATTTATCCTTGACCGACCCCAGGACAAGGAAATCGGTGGGATATTTTACCTTACCACATAAGACTTCAACGTCTCTTACAATTCCCACTGGATGAATGACATCTCTATTAGCCATTTTAATTTCCAAGTCAATGTCTTCAATCTCACACGGCGCAATCTCGCGCATTAGCTCTTGATAAAGTGAATAAGGAATAGCACATGCGCTTGCACCCATATCACATAGTCCATAATAGCAATGATCACCTATCAAAATGAGTACCAACAATTTTTGCACTTCTATCTTGCCTAACAATGTTAGTAGCAGCCTCACAGAAATTAATAGAAGCTCCATCGGCATTTTCAGTTACAAGATCTTTAACCAAAGCTACCGGAGAGGCAACTTCAATTTGTTCATCAGGTTCTAAAGCTTTCCTCTCACTTTTATTAACCACACTAGTAATAGTAGAGGGTTCTTTAATTCTTATAGGAAATGGTGGTTTTTCAAAGTGCACAACAGGTAAGACAGATTCAACAGTATGAACTTATATCTCATTTTTGGCAAGCATATCTTTTCTACAAACATCCTTAAAAGGTTCGTGATACTTGTTCCACTTTTCTTTAGGAATATTAATATGAGTTGCAAAGGATTTACAAAAATCAACACCAATTTGAGGATCTAACCCGAACTTAGCACTAAGCACATTAAAACTTTCAGTTTCCACAAAAGATTTAATGCAATCATACTCATAGTTTATACCTGTCTCTTTACCTTTGTTGATTTCTCAATCCTTAGCATTACGATAGATCCTCTCAATAGGATCCCGTTTAGCATTCACCTTTTTGCTTGTAAAAGACCCAAGAGATGAAGCATCAGGCATGTCTTTATCATGACGTGATAGCCTTGCATAAAAATTATTAACAATAATATCATTTGAGAGCTCATGATTGGGGCATTTGAGCACTAAGGATTTCAATCTCCCCGAATCTTGAGCGATGCTCTCTCCGTCACGTGGCCAAAAATTATAGATATAATTCCTATATTGATGAATTTTATGAAGAGGGTAAAATTTGGAGTAAAAGAGAGACATAAGCTCTTTCCAATCCATCAAATGAGAATTATCCAGAAGCCTATACTGATCCAATCCTTTCTCCTTTAGTGATAATGAAAATAATTTCCTCATGATTACATCCTCTGGTACACTTGCAGTCTTAAATAGCTCACACAATTCTTTAATATAGACCAAGTGATAACCAGGATGGACAGTTCCATCCCCTGCATAACAATTATTCATAACGCGATCAACTATTCCCATAGGAATTTTAAAAGGAAGGATTTCAGTTGAGGAGGACCCTTATCCAACATGGGAATGGTGGGGGAGTCTCTCCCAAACAGCATATTGAGTGAGGAGCACTCCATAATAAAGCAAAATAACAAACAAAAATAAAAACAATACTTGCAATAAAAGTTTTCCTTACCAATTCCACTTACCAATAGCTCTATTGTTGCGCTAAAAACGCGTCACACGAACACGTCCTCGTGTACCCGCGGTGCTGGGGGAGATACTCCGCAACTCGCCCCGCAGGAGGCCGACTTGTAGCGCGATATGCAAGACAACAAGCCGGCGCTTTTGATCCAGACGCCCCAGCCCCTCGGGAGGGACCCCGTCAGAGGAAGCCGGTGACAATTGGTTGAACTAAGCCGGATTTGACCGCTCTTAGCTCGATTGTCGATACTCGATGAACTCACGCGAAGTCGCCGAATAACGGAAGCATTAACAAGGGTTTGAGGATACAAAGTAGGGTTTGTATTGATTGTCGATTGTTTGCTTAATTTTAATTGGCCGTCACCTCTTACATATATAATGAGGCGGCTAGACTTCCCGTACAAGATTCGCACTTCTACAACGATTACAACTCATGGTATAAGTCGGTTTCCATTTCTAAATTAGGTAAAAGCCCTGGCCGACTTCGTACTGGACCCGGACTCCAAGCATCCTTCTCCGACTTCTTTTGGAAAGTCGCCTTTTGCTCTTCCGTGTTGACCTCAAACTCATTCTATCGTACGGCATCCGACTTCTGTTTCTGGGATTCGCAATCGTCAAACAACCTCAAGTCCGGCTTCCCTGGCGCGGCTTCTGGAATCTTTAGGAAACTCGAGTCTGGCCTGCACTGGGTTCCGGCTAAGCCGGGTTGGCTCCTGCCGGGCCATCACTCTAGGTCCTCTCCAAATCGCCATCTCCTCCTGAGTGAGCTTGAAACTGTGACCTGCCAAAAACGGGTGCTAACACATGCCCCCTGTTTTCTAGTAGAGCTTGCGTACTAGAAAATATTCAATGTAGAAGATTTGTCTAAGGGCAATGCTTAAACTCATCGGCCATATGCTAAGGATGATATATTTATATCAGCCATATGTGTGGCTCATGCAGTTTGCCACAAGCTTGGGTGGAATTTTTTCAAGTATTTCCCATTGATAGCTCGAGGCAATAGGCTACCTTCCAATGTTTCCACCAGGTATGAGTTGCCGGGTACAATCCTTACGACTCGCAGTGGCCCTTCCCAACTTGGCGACCATTTGCCAAATTTCCGACTTCTAGGGCCAACTGGCAGTATAACCTTCTAGACTAAGTCGCCGATTTGAAATCCTTAAGTCGGACTCTCTTGTTATAAGCTTTGCCACCAGCAACTTCTCCTTCTCAATGTCCTTCAAAGCCTTTACACGTTTGTCGGCTACCTCATCTATGTTATCCATCATCAAATTGTGGTAGTCTTTAGCCGACAAGTCGTCTTGATCCCGAGTGATTCGGCAAACTGTTTCATCTCCTTAGCCATGAAGGAAGTACCTTGATCTGTAGTAAGAGTCTACGGGATACCGAATCGGTGAACAATATGCTCTGTGATAAACTGAATTACCTCCTTGTGGGTCATATTTTTGAGAGGTACTGCTTCAGACCACTTGGTAAAATAATCAGTAGCAACCAACACGAACCGATGCCCTTTGGATGAAGACGGGTTGATCATACCAATGAAATCCAGTGCCCATCCTCGAAAAGACCACGACTTTATTATAGGATTAAGAAGTGAAGCTGGCGCCAACTGAATATCTCCGAACTTCTGGCACACTTCGCACCCTTTATAGTATCTAAAGAAGTCATCAATCATCGTCGGCCAATAGAATCCGGCTCGTCTGATCATCCACTTCATTTTGTGAGCCGACTGATGTCTCCCGCATAAGCCGTCATGTACTTCTCCCATGGTCACTCGAGATTGATCTTCATCCAAGCACTTCAGAAGAAGACCTTCAGCTATTCGGCGAAACAACTCGTTGTTGACCAAGGTATATTTAAAGGCAAGTCGCCGAACAGTCCTATCCGTTTTCTGACTTGGATTCCGCAAGTAGTCAACAACAGGTGTTCTCCAATCAGCTGGCCGGTTCCCACTAGGTTCCTCCGGAAATGATTTAGACTAGCCGGCTTCTCCTCCGGTTTCAACATTATTGACAACAGCTAGCACCGGCTTCTTCGCTATGAAAAATACTCCTCTACTGACATGATAGCCTAATGCCTGCTATGCCAACTCGTTGGCAAGCCAGTTTTCCTGCCTGGACACATGAGATATAGAAAAATATTCAGAGTCGATATGATGTCCAGGCATCTATCAAGGTATATGTTGAGTGACCCACTATTGCACTGAAAGATCTTGGCCACTTGCTGGATGATAAGCAGTGAATCACCATATGCCTTAACACAAGTTACCCCTACGTCCATTAAAATTTCCAATCCAAATAGAAGAGCTTCATATTCGGCTTCATTGTTAGTGCAAAAATAATCAAGACGACAAGAGGCCTCAAAGATAGTACCGTGGGGCGAAATATACACAATGCCGACTCCTTGCCCACTGCTACAAACTGAGCCATCAAGATAAAGCTTCCATGGTACAGCCGACACAATGTTCAAGTCGGCTTCTTGTTCCAAGTCAATCCGATGCTCAACGATGAAGTCGGCTACAACCTGGCCTTTCATAGATTTGAGAGGTTCATAGGCCAAATCATACTCAATCAATCCATACGCCCATTTGCCGATTCGTCCACTGAGAATCGGCCTGTGTATCATGTGTTTGATGACATCGGTCTGACTGAAAACCTTGCACTCGCTAGATAAAAGATAATGGCGCAATTTGGTGCAAGCAAAATAAAGAGACATGCACAACCTTTCCACAAAAATGTACCTGGACTTGACATCTAGAAATCGCCGACTTAGGTATGTGATAACGTACTACTGTCCTTCGGCTTCCTGAGTCAAGGCTGCTCCAATTACCTTCTCCTCAGCAGCAATGTAAAGTCGGAATGGTAGACCACGAGCCGGCTTCCGTAGAACTGGAGGTTTAGACAAATAGGCTTTTATCCTATCCAATGCCTCTTGCTGCTTTGCCCCCCAGGTGAACTCGTCGTCATTCCTAAGCCGAAGGATCTGTGTGAATGCATCAACTTTCCCAGATAAGTTAGTAAGAAACTTTCTCAAATAATTTACCTTGCCTAGGAATTTCTGCATGTCCTTTTTGAAAATCGACGCCTGCACTTTCTGGATAGCTTCAATCTTTGTCGGGTCGATCTCTATGCCAGCTTCATGTATGGTAAAACCAAGGAACTTCCCAGCCGACACACCAAATGCACACTTCAAAGGATTCATCTTGAGCCCGTACTTCCTCATTCTTTCAAATGCAAGTCGTAAGTCGGCCAAATGATTTAACTCGTCGTCCGACTTGACAACTATGTCATCAATGTATACTTCCAGTACAACTCCAAGAAGATCATGAAATATTAAGTTCATCGCTCTCTGATATGTGTCACCAGCATTCTTTAACCCAAAGGTCATTACTGTCCACTCAAACAAACCAATGAACCCGGGGCAGTGAAACGCTATCTTAGCCGAGTCCTCTTCGGCCATGAATATTTGATTGTACCCCGCGTTTCCGTCTAAAAAGCTGATGACTTTGTGCCCTGAGGCATCATTGATAAGCATGTCGGCTATTGGCATAGGATATTCATCTTTGGGCGTAGCTCGATTTAGATCTCTGAATTCTATACATGCCCTGATCTTACCAGATCCTTTCTTCTCGACTGGCACAATGTTGGAGATCCAGTCGGCATATTTGCAAGGCCGGATAAAATTAGCTTTTAGAAGCTATCCAATCTCTTCTTTGATCTGGTCATATATTGCCGGGTTGAATTTGCGAGCCGGCTGCTTATGTGGTCTAAAGCCGGCTTTTATCGGTAACCGATGCTCGACAAGCTCTCGGCTTAACCCGGGCATCTCGTGGTACTCCCAAGCAAAGCAGTCCACGTATTCCTTTACTAGCGCGATTAACTCGGATTTATAATCGGCTTATAAATTCTTGCTTATAAAAGTCGGCCTAGGAATAGTGCCATCCCCAATATCTACCTCTTCGAGTGGGTTGGCCAACGTAAAACCTTGTCCCAACTTGTCCATATCGTCAGGTTTTTCAATTGCTTCACACATATCGTTCCTCTCGGCCCGATACTTATCCAGACGTTTTTGCAGCCATTCATCGTTGGGATTCATTTCACTTCAGCCGCAGCCGATTACCACAAATCGGCTTTAGAGACACTGGCACGAATCCGTCCCTGGTTGCACTCAGAAAATCGAACCCGGATAAATCACGCCCCGAAAGACAAGTAGCATTTGAGTGTTGCCAATCAACAATGGACTCGGCTAAAGAAATACATGCTGAGTTCTCAGGATGGACGACCTCGATCTCATCGTCGATCCACTGTACGAGCTGCTGGTGCATGGTGGATGGCACACACTGATTCGCATGGAGCCAATCCCATCCAAGTAGCACATTGTAGTTCCCTTGCACTTCAGCAAAAAAGAATGCAGTAGCCAAAGTTTTGCTTCCCACTGTGAGCTCCAAACTGATAACTCCTTTGGCCTCTATTCCTACTCCTCCTTCGAACCCGTTCAGTACCCTGTTCGTCTTCATTAGAGCATTATCTTCTAGCTGTAACTTCTTGAAGATGGAATACGACATAGGTTTACCACAGCACCTCCATCAACCATCATCCTAGTAACTGGCTTCCCGTTGATATGTCCTCTGACGTACAAAGGTTTAAGGTGCTTAACCGGTCCCTCAGGTTTCTCGAAGACGGCATTCTTGGGTCCAAAGTTCAGCTGCGCTACTTCGCCTTCTTCTTCTATAGCACGGAATTCAGTAGGCAAGTAATATACCATGTTAATGTCCATACCTACCCGAGTCGGTGTACTTTCATAGTCTAGCAAATCTTCATCTGTTGGATTTTCTGACTCGTTTATTGCCGACTCCAATGTTTCTGACTCATCTCCTGCTAGCTCCTCGCTCATCGAATTCTCTGCCAAGTCCCCATTTGCCGACTCGTTATCCAACTCGCCCCTTGCCGGCTTGTCCCCTGCTTCCAAGTCCGCAGCTTCCACCTCATCCACCCATGATGAATAAGTAATGGTCGGTACGGAAACCGGATCCATCTCATCACTAACAGCAGGACTCAGTGCAATCATCAAGGAAGTCGTCGCAGGAGTCGGCTTTGGTACCCATACATGAGCCGACACCATTGGTCTGTCAGCGTTGAAGTCGGCGTCTCTAGCTTGCTCAGCTTATTTTTCTGCTTTTTCCCGGTTCCTCGCTCTCTGCAGCTTCCGCATTTGTGTCTTCGTTATACCTGGTGGGCACCACTTTCGCTGGGTATACTTTGAGTCCCGAGGTCTAGTCTCTACAGCTTGGCTGGATCCGGCTTCATGGTCACTGGATGTCACCTTGGGCACGATAGCAAGTATCGGCTCATCATTTGCCAACCCGATAGCCGGGTCCTTCAGCTTCAACGCATGCGTTCCAATGACCAATGAGTTGTTTGGGACCAGCCCACTTCCTATGTCAGCTGCTTTAGCTCCTTGCGCCTTGACTCACCAGTATGAGGAGTCACCAGGATACACAAGTCAGTTCTGCACAGTTTGCCGGGTTGCTTGACGCTTGGACTCCCGAGCCGACTTTTGATATTGGCAACTTCCTTCGATAGATGGTGACCTAGCCCGCTTGCCATGTCGTTGGTCCAACTTTGACCCGGCCTGGCGTACGTACTTGTTCAGTAGCATGTCGAAAGTTGGTTTGATCCTCTTCAGCTTGTACTCAACCTGATTTGTTTTCCACTTGCCGACTTCCGGGTTCTTGGGCTTCATGAACCTGAGTGGTGATTCTCTTGCTCGTGGTTTGTGCCCCCCGAGTGCGGAGGTCTTGATGGTGATCTTGATAACCTCCTGTCCATCGGGTTGCCGGCTTAGCTAGACTTGCCTCCTCGTTTCCTTGGTACCGGCTTCTTTCTGGGGCTCACCAATGACCATATTAGACTTGTTAGCGCCTTCGGCCACCTCCGGCTTCTTTCATTGGGAACGACTGTGTGTCAATGGCCATGCCGGCAAAGCTCAATCGTCCATCATTGAGGGCCAATTGAATCTGTCGACGAAAGACATTGCAATCATTAGTAGCGTCAGAGAAAGAATTGTGATACTTGCAATAAGCACGTCGCCTTAATTCATCAGGTGACGGTATAACAAGGTTAATTCGTATCACTTTGTCCTTTAACAAGGCATCAAATATTCTATCACATTTGCCTACGTCAAAGCTACATTTCACCTCATCATCCTGATTTTTACGAATCGGCTTTAAGTCATCACACATATAGGGTTTAGCTTTACTAGGCCAAACGAACTCAGCTGCGTAAACATCGGCTTCATCACCGGAGTCGGCATCTTGTTCAATAGTGTTAAGCCGACTCCTGCTCATCCGATGCGAATCCTTGGACTCGTTAACTCGGCTTTCATGAGCCAGAGCTCTCTCCTGAAATTGTCCGGCGGAGGAGAAGTCGTGTCCTTCCAGCTTCTCTTTTAGATACGATCTCAACCCGTTAAAAACTAAGTCGTCCATATCCTTTTCAGTTATCACCAAACTACAACACCGGTTTCTCGTGTTTCTAAATCTTTTGACATAATCAGATACTGACTCATCATGTTTTTGCCTAACTGATGTAAGATGGGACAACTTTAATTCAATCTCTCCAGCAAAGAAGTGCTCGTGAAACTTTTTTTCCAGGTGAAACCAAGTGTGTATGGAATTGGGAGCTAAAGACGAAAACCAAGAGAACACAACACCAGTTAACGATCACGAGAACTGGCAAACTTTGATGTGATCATGATTAGCTTCGCCTAATTGAGCCAAATATTGACTAATATGCTCCCATGTCGACTTGTTATCCACCCCATTAAATTTAGAAAACTCGGGAACTCTATAGCCAGGTGGATAGGGTTGTAGATCAAATATTCGGGGTAGGGTTTAACATAGGTTCTATGCTTAGGCATAACCCTGAAATTATCATATTCTAACTGGTCCAATTGTTTCCTGAACTCGACCACCAAATCGTCCATGTTGGCCGGTTGAGTCGGAACAGCAGAATAATTGGCCACAGGGCCAGCTTGCATCCAAGGAGCCGAATCTGAATTCGGCACTAACCCGCGTCCCAGAAGTTGCACCGTTGGTCCCGTCTGTCCTGTCAGGTAGGATGAACTCTGGATCGGAGTCGGACAAGGCGGTACAATAACAAGCTGGTTTTCCCTGTACGGGCTCATCAGTTGTGTGTCCGATGTCTGGCCTTGGACGGTGTTTTTCTTAGCCTTTTCATGTTCCAACATAAGATCATAAACATTGTTCGTACCTTGCGAAACATGAAACTGAATTTCGGCCAATTGCTCAGGAGAAAAGGTACTGTTACTTACAGCGGGTTTGTCGGTGTTGATGCTCAGAGGTACATATTCCGGCTCCTTGATCAGCGCGGTTATGCCTTGCCGATCTAACTTGAAGCTGGCCAAGTACAACTCCTCGTCTTCCTGCTCCTGCGTGAGTCGCAGCGCCTCGAACTCCTCGTTTCTCTTCTTCTTCCACTCATCCAGGCCTTGGCATTGTGCTTCCCACAAATCCTTGAGAGTAGGTTTGATGATGTTGTCGGTGGTGATGGCAGACAAATCTGTAGCCTTAGAACCACAACGCCCTCAGGCGGCGATAACAGCCACACATGCCTTCCAACATTGGCGTAAATTGAACTCTTGGCAAGGTTATGTGCGTCGGTGTTGGACCTTCTTCCTTCTGGTTGAAATGAATGGTCATTGTTGCCCGATTTAGGTTTGAAATCGTCCCGAGCGGAGTCGCCAAAAAGTGTGTTGCGCTAAAAACGTGTCACACGAACACGTCCTCGTGTATCCGCGGTGCCGGGGGAGATACTCCGTAACTCGCCCGCGGGAGGCCGACTTGTAGCACGATACGCAAGACAACAAGCCGGCGCTTTTGGTCCAGACGCCCTAGCCCCTCGGGAGGGACCCCGTCAGAGGAAGCCGGCAACGATTGGTTGAACTAAGCCGGATTTGACCGCTCTTAGCTCGATTGTCGATACTCGATGAACTCACGCGAAGTCGCCGAATAACGGAAGAATTAACAAGGGTTTGAGGATAAAAAGTAGGGTTTGTATTGATTGTCGATTGTTTGCTTAATTTCAATCGGCCGTCACCTCTTACATATATAATGAGGCAGCTGGACTTCCCATACAAGCATCGTACTTCTACTAGGATTACAATTCATGGTATAAGTCGGTTTCTATTTCTAAATTAGGTAAAAGCCCTGGCCGACTTCGTACTGGACCCGGACTCCAAGCATCCTTCTGCGGCTTCTTTTGGAAAGTCCCCTTTTGCCCTTCCGTGTTGACCTCGAACTCGTTCTATCGTACAGCATCCGACTTTTGTTTCTGGGCTTCGCAAGCGTCAAACAACCTCAAGTTCGGCTTCCCTGGTGCGTCTTCTA
This sequence comes from Puccinellia tenuiflora, assembly GCA_012064385.1. Lineage (NCBI taxonomy): Eukaryota > Viridiplantae > Streptophyta > Magnoliopsida > Poales > Poaceae > Puccinellia > Puccinellia tenuiflora. The sequence continues at coordinate 216,234 of QRDG01000154.1, read as the reverse complement.
GAATCTTCAGGAAACTCGAGTCTGGCCTGCGCCGGGTTCTGGCTAAGCCGGGTTGGCTCATGCCGGGCCATCACTCCAGGTCCTCTCCAAGTCGCCATCTCCTCCTGAGTGAGCTTGAACTTGTGACCTGCCAAAAACGGGTGCTAAAAGCTACACTCCCCGACAACGGCGCCAAAAAAGAGTCTTGATGTCCCACAAGTGTAGGGGATCTATCGTAGTCCTTTCGATAAGTAAGAGTGTCGAACCCAACGAGGAGCAGAAGGTGTTGAAAAGTGGGTCTCAACAAGGTTTCACTGCAAGAACTAAAAGGAAAATGTTTATGGGTTTTTGGTATAAAAAGCAAGTAAAGAACGAATAAATATAAGATTGCAACTATTGTTGCAGCAAGTGGCCCAATCCTTTTTAACACAAAGGACAAGCCGGTTGTATTACTTATGATGATTAAAACATTTCCGCGGACACATGGGAATTCCTGCCTAACCATTTTCATTGCACGCCGTTGATTAATCTTCAATGTTTTGATAAGTGTTGTGTGGGTGAATCTACGCCAATGCACCGTCCTTACTTGGACAAACGCACACTTGTGATTAAACCTCTCGCAAGCGTCTACAACTACGAGAAAGTAATTAAGATAACAACCTAACCACAGCTTTAAACTCCGGGACCCTACACTCCCTACTGCAGTAGTTTGCAAATTGGGGTTTAGGTTTTTGTCACTCCGGCAACCCTACCATAAGCAAACTAAATACACCAAGCATTCCCCTAGGCCCGAAAAAGGTGAAGTATCATGTAGTCGATGTTCACACGATACCACTAGAGGAATAACAACACAACATAGATCATCAAACCATTAAATATTACTCAATATTATGCAATTACTAGCAACTAGGCATTCCCCATGTACTCAAGAACCAAACGAACTACTCACAAGACATCATATAGATCATGATCAGTGGTGGTATGAATATGGATGACAATCTGATCGTAACGGTAATTCACCCATAAAACTCACAAGCATCAACTACAAGGGGTAATCAACACTCGGGAAGTGATCCCAATGAACTAACAAATCACAACTTCAAAAGCTACAGCAAGATGAGATGGGGTGATGATGATGATGAAGGTGCTGGTGATGGAGATGATGTTGATGATGATCCTGATGGTGCCCGGCGTGATGGTGATGACGATGGCATCGATTTCTCCCTCCGGGAGGGAATTTCCCCGGCAGATTTCTCCCTCCCGGAGTTCTTCTTCTTTCTGTCTGGTTTCCGCCTCGCAGAGGCGTCTGAATATTTCTTCGTGGATGCCCCCTACGTTTTTAGGTCAAGAGGTAGTAATACGTCGAATGGGAGCCGGAGGGGGCCACAGGGGCCAGGGGCGGGTTGTAGCGCCCTTTCTTAGAAAATCTATGACATTCTATGAAATATGCTATTCCCTGGATCGAGTATGGATAGCAATTCAAAAATAGATGTATACCATGCATCAATGTCAAATAATTAATACATCGCGAGATTCATAAGTAAAATATTCTTTACAAGTTGCATAGCCCAAGGCTAGCTTGAGTGCAAAGTTTGGCAGCGGAAACATAAGTAGCATAGAGAGCTTCATCATCTTCATGTGCCACTGGCATACATGTTGGTTGCAAGCTCGAAAGAGGCGTCCTCACTCTTCATCGTAATAACCTGCAACATTAACGTTGCAGCCCAGGCAATTTGGGTCAATACCTTGTGACAGGCCGGCAATTGATACTTTGGTGGAATATAAAATGGCAAGTCTAAATCTATATGCATATCTGGCTGGTGGAGTTAAAAGCTATTGCATAACGCCAATTTTGTCTTACTTTTCATAAGGCTTTTTCATTTCTCAACCATCTATAAGACAAACTGGTATGAAAACTAGTGTCTCTTCTACTCTTGTTCACCCATCAAATTCTATTTATGAAATTGGAATGAGGAGATTTGCCATCAACATCCTTGTTCAGCTGCTCAGAATTGTCCGTAACCGGGGACACGGCTATGATCATAGTTTTACACTCTCGAGAGGTTGTGCATGTTCACCACAAGACTTCATCAACCCATTCTGTCCTTGACCTTCTTGAAGTGAAAAGGAAAGGTGAAGATGAAGACGAGACCTTTGGGAACCAGTCCCCTGTTCGTCAGGCAGACCCATACAAGACGTTCATCCGCTGAGAACTGCCAGAATCAGGTTCCTAGCACTTACTTAGTCAAGGCAGAGCCATAATACCAAGTGGCTGCACTGGAAGCAATCTAAATTTGGAGCGATTTAAATCTCTTTGTTCCTGGGTGGCCGTTCACAAGTGCACATACTCTGGTATAACCATGGAAATGGCCCTGAGCAGCCACTCAACTTTGTACCACCAATAGAGCAAAATCAATTGCCACCCAGGTAGTTCATTAACTTAGTAGAGTATTTATCCTTTCATACTACAATAAAACATTTCAGCATTGCAGTTCTAACTTCTACCAAGTGAATGGGTTCCTAAATCAACAGGAATAAAGGGTGATATACTAAACAGGTCTACATAGCAATATAGTAGTACACCTATCATGCATACTACTGAAATTACTAAAATGCAATAAGTAAAATAATAGGACATTTATGCTGGAGTATCACTTGCCTTTGAAAAACTTGTCGTTGCTCACACACTCTTTTTCAACGTAGTTCGTAGCTCTCCGTTTAATCTATACAATACAAACATATGACAATAAGCAACAATACAACAATCAAAATAAACAAGCACAACAACAAACATGGATAGAAACAAACATAACAAGGTTGGCGTCCCAAGTTTCAATACATAATTCCATATGCAAAAAGAATCAATGTAGTTAGGTTTGAGGTTTGCCATTTGGTTAGGGGTGGGTCTCAAATCAAATTTGAACATTTCAAAATTGAGTAGGTTGAAGGGGTTGTTTCAAAGGTTCTAGGGATTGGTCTTGAACAAGGTGATCTCACAAGAGAGTTGGTCAAAAGAGTTTTGAAACATTTTGAAACTATGGTTTGCAAAACATTAGCATTTAAATGGCCCTTGGCACACTTTTAATGTTTATGTTTCTAAAGGTGGTAGCTTGGCATGGTTTTGGTCTCACTGGACAGAGACAAATATTTGAAGAAATTTTCTAAAAGAAAACAAATTAAAAGGCTTTATAGAAATAAAACTATAATAGAAATACCCAATTTGAGTCTCTAATTTCTATATCACCTTAATACTACCTAAAAATATTTTCTATCAGTGGAATAGTGTTACACACATTCCAAGGTTTCTGGAAATATTTTATTTGCAAAATTTGGACTTATAGATTTAAAACTATGCCAAATTTACTCAAATGACTCATTTGAAATTTAAATAAATTTGGATTTGTTACACTGAAAACTAACAGTGCCAAAAGATTCTAGAAGTCCAGAGCTTTTCAAAAATATAAAGTTTGCTAAATTTGGCCAAAGGGTTTAAAAGTTATGAAGGTTTGAAGTTATAGGGTCTTTTCTGCAAAAAGGCCATTTAAATCAATTTGGGAAAAATCCCAGAAAAGAACAGGCCACGCGGTGGGCTGTGATTGGTTGGGCTCGGGCTGGGCTGGGCTCGGCTCGGCTTCAGCTTAAGCCGCGACTTGGCTCGGCTCGGCTGGATATAAACTGCGTCGTTGGATGCAGATCGGGCGGTCCTGGTGCTAGGGTTTACCCCGGCGGCGGCGGTTGGTTGCCGGAGACGGCTCGTGACGGCGGCGGTGGCTTCGGTCGTGGATGTCCTCGACGCTCCGGACTCCGGGAGGGGATGACGGCGTGCGGCGTGACTAGGCGGATCCGGTGGCGAGGCGACGCGGTCGATGGCGTCCTGGAACGGCGGCTGGAGGCGACCGGAGGTGCGGCGGCGGAAGGCGCGTTCGGGTTGACGATGAATCCGTTGATTTGGCTGCGGGAAAAAATCAAATAAGATGTCAGGGAGATGCACGAGGCCACAAGGTGGAGAACGGACGCGGTCTTGAGTTCGGGCGGCGACAAACCTTGCCGGAAATGGAGAAGGACGACGGCGGTCAAGGTGAACTCTGACGAGCGATTTCTTTGGCCTGGCGGCGGGATTCGGAGGGGGAGCAGAGGGGAAATGGAGAGGGGTGAGATGGCTTAAGGGGGTGGCGGTGGAGCGGCAGTTCGCACTCGCGGTGGTGCGAATTGAAGAGGGAGGCCGACGGGCTCCGGCGGGTGAGCTCCCGCGGCGGGTGAGCTCCCGCGGCGGTTGAGGTCGTTGCTGACGTGTGGGCCCCACACGTCAGTGAGAGAGAGGAGGGGAGAGGCCGCGGGGCTGGTTGTTGGGCCGGCTTGCTGGGCTGGCCCGGTTGGGCTTTCTTCTTCTTTTTTTTGACAAAAGCTTTTCCATTTTTCTGTTTTGTTTTATAACTTTTTATTTAGGCCTCCAAATCAAGTCAAATAAATGTGTCAAAAATTGTAAAAATTCCAAATAGTCAAAATAGACATTTATAAAACTATTTTTGGTCAAAAAAAGTACCAAAATACCCTTTTGGTCAAATTTACCTTATATGGCTATTTGGGGATTTTCCAAATTAGAGTTTATAAATATCACAAAATATCTAAATAAAAACCAGAGAATAATATGAGTAATATCATTAAAAATGATAACTCATTTTCATATTAAAACAATTTAAGATAAAACATTTTTATAATACAAAGCTTGGAAAAGTATTTAAATCATTTTCACACATGATTTGTGGTTTATAATATCCCCATATCATTTATTTTAAAATAATAATCCAAAGTGGAAAATAATATTTGAAAACCCCAGTTAAATATTTTATTTCCGAAACTTTAAAAGTTGAGATTTGAAAATAAAGGAATATTTAATTTGAATTATATCTTTGAAGATGTCAAAACAATCTTCTATAAAATCTTTTCTTGATTTTTGGAGGCTTTATTTACCTATTAAATAAAACTGTTAAATTTTTGTGATTTTTAAAACATTTTCCAAAATTTGGGATGTTACACGGGTCCTAGCCGCGGCCCCACCTGGACCCACGGCCAGGGGTCGCCCCTGCCCCTGGTGGCTCGCCTCCGTGCGCCCTTTTGGCTCCGTGACTTATTTCTGAAAATAATATCTCTTGATTTTTTCTGGAATTTTCCGAGCTTCGCACGTCAGGTGTCTTAACAGGTATTTTTCCAGCTGATTCCGGACTCCGGCAGATGAATCTCCCAAAAATGCAAAACAAGGTAAAATAACAGAAGTAAAGTTTCCCAATACGAAATTTATCAATGAATAAAGATAAATTATGATGTAAAATAATGATGCGAAATGGACGTATCACAGCCTCACAAAAATAAATTGAAACTCCATCAACATTCTCAGTTACAAGATCTTTAACCAAAGCTACTGGAGAGGCAACTTCAATTTGTTCATCCGGTTCTAAAGCTTTTCTTTCACTTTTATTAACCACACTAGCAACAATAGATTGTTTTTTATAGGAAATGGTGGTTTCTCGAAGTGAACAACAGGTAGGACAGATTCAACAGTATGAACTTGTATTTCATTATTAGCAAGCATGTCTTTTTTACAAACATCCTTAAAAGGTTCATGATACTTTTTCCATTTTTCTCTAGGGATATTAATATGAGTTGCAAAGGACTTACAAAAATCAACACCAATTTGAGGATCAAGCCCAAACTTAGCACTAAGCACATTAAAACTTTCAGTTTCCACAAAAGATTTAATGCAATCATACTCATAGTTTATACCTGTCTCTTTACCTTTATCAATTTCCAATCCTCAGCATTACGATAGATCCTTTCAATAAGATCCCATTTAGCATTCACCTTTTTGCTTGTAAAATACCCAAGAGAAGAGGCATCAAGCATATCCTTATCATGACGTGACAACTGTGCATAGAAATTATTAACAATAATATCATTTGAGAGCTCATGATTGGGGCATTTGAGCATTAAGGATTTCAATCTCCCCCAAGCTTGAGCGATGCTCTCTCCGTCATGTGGCCAAAAGTTATAGATATAATTCCTATCTTGATGAATTTCATGAAGAGGGTAAAATTTGGAGTAAAAGAGAGACATAAGCTCTTTCCAATCCATCAAATGAGAATTATCTAGAACCCTATACCAATCCAATGCTTTCTCCTTTAGTGACAATGAAAATAATTTCCTCATGATTACCTCCTCTTGTACACCTGCAATTTTAAATAGCTCACACAATTCTTTAATATAAAGAAAGTGATAACCAGGATGGACGGTTCCATCTCCAGCATAACGATTATTCATAACGCGATCAACTATTCCCATAGGAATTTTAAAAGGAATGATTTCAGTTGTAGGACCCTTATCCACCATGGGAATGATGGGAGAGTCACTCCCAAACAGCATATTGAGTGAAGAGCACTCCATAATGAAGTAAAGTAACAAACAAAAATAAAAATAGCACTTACAGTAAAAGTTTTCCTTACCAACAGCGCTACACTCCCTGGCAACGACGCCAAAAAAGTGTCTTGATGACCCACAAGTATAGGGTATCTATCATAGTCCTTTCGATAAGTACGAGTATCGAACCCAACGAGGAGCAGAAGGTTTTGACAAGTGGATTTCAGCAAGTTTTCACTGTAAGAAATAAAAGGAAAATGTTTATGGGTTTTTGGTTTAGCAAGCAAATAAAGAAAAATTAAATAAAAGATTGCAACTATTGTTGCAGCAAGTGGCCCGATCCTTTTTAGCACAAAGAACAATCCGGTTGTATTACTTATGATGATTAAAATGTTCCTCAGGACACATGGGAATTTCTGCCTAGCCATTTTCATTGCACGCCGTTGAGTAATCTTCAACGTTTTTATAAGTGTTGTGTGGGTGAACCTATGCTAACACACCGCCCTTACTTGGACAAATGCAAACTTGTGATTAAACCCCTCGCAAGCATCCGCAACTACGAGAAAGTAATTAAGACAAAACCTAACCACAGCTTTAAACTCCGGGATCCTACACTCCCTAGTGCACTAGTTTGCAAATTGGGTTCAGGTTTCTGTCACTCCGGCAAACCTACCATAAGCAAACTAAATACACCATGCATTCCCCTAGGCCCTTAAAAGGTAAAGTATCATGTAGTCAATGTTCACACGATACCACTAGAGGAATAACAACACAACATAAATCATCAAACCATTAAATATTACTCAACATTATGCAATTACTAGCAACTAGGCTTTTCCCATGTCCTCAAGAATCAAACGAACTACTCACGAGATATCAAATAGATCATGATCAGTGGTGGTATAAATATAGATAACAATCTGATCGCAACGGTAATTCACCGATAAAACTCACAAGCATCAACTAAAAGGGGTAATCAACACTCGGGAAATGATCCCAATGAACTAACAAGTCACAACTTCAGAAGCTACAACGAGATGCGATGGAGTGATGATGGTGATGAAGGTGCTGATGGTGGAGATGATGATCCCGATGATGCCCGGCGTGATGGCGATGACGATGGCGGCGATTTGCCCCTCCGGGAGGGAATTTCCCCGGTAGATTTCTCCCTGCCGGAGCTCTTCTTCTTTCTGTCTGGTTTCCGCCTCGCAGAGGCGGCGGAATATTTCTTCGTGGATGCCCCCGACGTTTTTTAGATCAAAAACTAAAATGAGAGCACAAAATGTTAACAGAAATGCAACATTCACATTAATGATTAGGTGAAATCATCTTTCCGTAGGTGCATTGTAAACATCTTACGTGATTTATATTGTTGTTTGTTGTTAAATCTTGTAGTTCTACATTTGTACACTTCTTTGGTTTTAGTTTTGAAGAATTTGAATCATGGGGTTTGCGGTGTGTGTGCGGGGCAGTTTGCGAGCGCAATTTCGGACTGAAACAGGAAAGAGATTTACGGGTGAGAGGAGTAATTAGGGGAATCGATTGTTGTGATTACGGGATACCGTCGAGGATTAATGGAGGCGGAGCGAAGCGTTTTAGCGCTAAACATGGAAGGAATGTGTGCCATTGGATACGTGGTTGGACGGTCCCGATCTGCTGGATCTGCCACCTCTCTCTTTTTATATTATTAGTGGTGATTTTTATTTTTGAAATTCAGAAGCCTAAAGAAGAAAAAAACAGAACTGAACATGGCAAGGAAGTTTACCTGGGCCGGCCTACGCAGGCAGGTCTTCAGGCGTTTCCGCGCCAAGTTGCTGTCGAAGCGCCGTATAGGGGCGCCCGAACTCAACCGAGGCCCATTCTCCCATAGGATTTTTGGAGTAAACGTGTGGTTGGGCTCCCCTTTATTTGGCGACGTATCCGGTGAAAACTCCTTTTCAGTGGAAACTTGCAAACTTCTGTTTTTGGCCATCGGATGCATCATGGACAACACATATAAAAAGTGGGATTTCTAATCAGCCACTTAAACACTCATGAAGCGTCCACCACCGCCTGCCATTGCCTCCACCACCGCCTCCATTGCCTTCGATCTTGCGGCGATGGAGAGTTGGGACTCGCCCTCCGTCTGCCGCGACTCCCTCGGCGATCGTCACTCCGGCGCCTTCCTCGGCGATCATCACTCCGGCGGCTCGTGTGGTGCAGTTTCCACTCCCGGCCATGACTCCCGCAACTGGCACGATGATGTTCCCTCCGTCGACGATGTCAGAACCTGCACCATGTCTTGCCCATAGAGCACGCGTCGCTGCCTTTCCTCGTAATCGACGAATTCACTGCTGCTCTGTCCACTGCCGTGCCTCTGTCTCCTCGTAGCCCGCACAGACACACAATTTCTTTCCTTCTCATGAACCTCGCTGCATTATAGATGGAGCCAGAACCTGATAAGGAAATACATGCTCCTTCGATTAATCTTGATACCTTCAGTACACCCAAATCTGATGAGAGCTTAAAGCTATTTATGCACACACGATTTCCTCTTACCTTGAAGAATCCTGTCACACGTACTTATCTGTTTATGTGAATATGTAGGTTATGTTCAGAATCATATAATGTGTCCAACCTGGTGCTAATGCTTCGCAAATCAGTAGTAGTCTTGGGGCAGTACAAAAATCCATTCGCGGTATGTTTTCTAAATAGGATTTGTTTTCCTTCATTTACTACCATATTCGATCTCTGAATATCGTAGAATGAGCCTGCAAAGTATTGCAGTAGACACATCTTAAACTTCCTTCACTAGAATCTTTACAACAACAAACGCACAGCGACTAATTCCAGCAACTACTCCTACTCCGATGCGCCTAATTATTGAAATGAGGCAGCGTCTCGGCCGCCGGATTGACGACGCAGTGGCCGGGCCGCCGTTGCTTGGGAGCAGGGCCGCTCCCACCTGGTCGCCGCTGCATCTGGCTTCGCCGGGTCCAAGTGGAAGCGCCAGTCGCCGTCGCGTGAGGGCTTCAAGGCGGTCGCCGGGTCCAAGTGGAAGCGCCAGTCGCCTTCGCGTGAGGGCTTCAAGGCGGTCGCCGGCTCGCGTGGGGGAGCGTCGCGTCGGCCATCGCGTCTAGGGCAGCGCCGCCGGGTCGCGTGAGGATTCTCGTGCATGATACATCCGGCGCCTTACCTTTGAGATCCCACTTTTGATCCGTGCAGTCCGCGATGCATCCGATGGCCAGCAACAGAAGTTTGCATGACCATGCAAAAAAGAAAAAAACAGAAGTTTGCATGTTTTGCACTGAATAGGAGTTTTCACCGGATACGTCGCCCCTTTATACACTACTATCCTAAAGGTCGTGGGATTCCTGCGATCTCAGCTATTCGGCCTATCCTATCGTATCGTTGAGTGACAAGCGTCCCCCTCAATGATGTCGTGCCCTTCTTGTATTGGCTGGGTATGCACCTGTTTGTTTTATTTTTCTGCCTGCTTGTCTCGCCTCACCTTCTATTCTTCTGCTAACCGGTTGCTCCCCTGCTTGCTTCTTGCTCCCTCTATGCGTTTTCCTTTTTTTTCTTCCTCAATCTACCGGTGCGCTGGTCTCCTTAGTAGGTTTCCTCGATTCTAGCCGGTCGCCTCTTCCTTCATGCTTTCTTTTTCTTTTTTTTCTTCCGTTATTTTATTTGGTGGTTTCATTCTCCACGTCGTCCTTTCCTTGGTGGTGATTTATCTACCCACGTGGCTGTGGTTGGTGGATGTTTTTGCATGACCGTGTTGGCATCTTTCCTTCCTTTCCTTTTTTGCATTGTTTTTTTGTTCTCTTCCACAGCTGTCTTCTCCACGTCTTCTCTTCTTTCTGGTTTTGTTTGTCTACGTTCATTGTGCCTCCACTATGGAGTCTCAGTCTGACTATCTTCAGTATGCTGGTTATTCAATTGTGAATCTAGGTCTTGTTTCTTTGTAGTAAACATATACCTTATTTAGCTCATTAGTACCATGTCTAATCGTGTGATCAAAATCCATCTAATGTCTTGTGGAGGATATAACTTTATTTTTTGACAACATAACTGTTCTGACAATGTAATAATAGTACATATTATGTCATAGTTTCAATTCATTAAAATCTTGTGATTTACATGCTTATTAACAAATTCGTATTTATTAGTGCACATTTTCTCCAGGAGGTTCACGTAGTAGCATGGGAGTGGTGGTAGGTGGATGGTGCGGTGGTGACAACAAACAGACGTGGAAGAATAAAGCACCACTCAGCTCTTCCATACGCGGTTTTCCATCCTCCACGTACAATTATTTAATATTTAATAAGTTTCTATTTGATCTCCTCGCGTCTTATATTAGTTGGTTTGTTCATCCTTGTGCCTTCATCCCGTACGTTCTAATGGACGGTTCCGGAGATCATAGCCGCCATGGGGTTTCTCCGTCGGATCGTCGTCGTGATATCCGTCGTGGCAAGCGTCCTATGGTGCCCACGGATGATGAGTTGTTACAATATGGTATTCTTTGACGTACATATCTCCATGAGGCACTAACGTTTTGTTTCATTTGTAGATGTGTTCCTTGCTTCGTCTGGTTCGCAGCAGCCTTTGCCTTTTTCAGTTCAATCGGTTTCTGATGTTGTTCTTCCGACGGCTGGAGCAGCTGCTGGTGAGTACTTTTTAAGTTTTCTCTGCAAGATGCTTATTTCGGTTTAGCGTTCTGGTTTATTTTTTATTTATATTTTGTTCTTCTCTAGCATCTTCTTCAGGTACCTCTCTGAATTTGGGACAGTCGTCTTCGGGCCAGCCGGTTCCCAACTATGATTTCCCGATGAGGGGTGGTTAGTACTCAGCTTTGTTTTTTTAATTACGATATATTTAGTGGTTTGGTTTACTTTTTTTTTGTTCCATTCCAGTCTTTCTTGAAACTTCTAGGTACTTCTTTGGCCTTTGGTCATGGGAGGGGAATGTTCATCAGATTGACATGTCTGGCCATAACTGTGTGAGTTTCCCATCCGAACAGAATTTATTCACAGAGGGGATTCATTTTAATAGAAGCAAGGGTTTTGCTCTATGGAATATAAGGATACTTTTTTGTTTGCACTTTGGGAAGTGTAAATTTGTACGATCTGTTTGACCAAAGTCTAGATTTGTATGATCTGTTTGATGTGTTTGTTCGGAATTGTGTGGATTAGCTAGGAGCATAGATCATGTGGGACTGTGGGGAATGCATGTTAGAGTATCCAATTTACTGTGTATTGATTATTGAAGTGTAGAGCTTGTATAGTTATAAAAAAGTGCATGATCACAATTGTTTTAAAGGTAGCAGTTTTGCCGATTACGTGCTAATTTTTAAAAGCTTGTCTACTGTTGTACTCCCGCCATATGGAAATGTTGAGTTGTAATTATACTTGCGCTAATTAAAAATATTGGGGGATATTACCACAACATACGATAGCATATTCCTCTTATAACCTGTGCTAGACTAAGTCTTGATAAGTTTGTCGAATATTATGAATGACTTCCTCATACTAACTTCTCTGAATTTTGCAATCAGTTGACTCGCTTCCTCCTATAACTCTGATTACCATGGAAAATGAGTAACTTTGTCACATGTGAAAAACTAAAGGACTGGTGGCATCGGTTATATGATTTCTTTCGTGTCCACAATTTTGTTAATTAGTAATAGTACTGCATTTGGTAAATGAGCTAATTAAGGACATATTCTGGTTGGAGAAGGAAATCTCCCAACTGTTGCTCACGTGGGCAAGTTATGTGGCTAGGAATTTCTTTTGCTGAATTTTAGCTACAGTTGTGAAAGGGTATTCTCTTTGTTGGCATATCATAGGATGCAATATTCAGAATTTTCGCTACAGTATTCTCTTAGTTGGAATATCAGAGGATGCAACTTTGAGAGCTACAGCTGTTATTTTCACAGGGAACTTGGAAATTTAAGAAGCGAACATATTTTCTACATCCAAAGATGCCATCTTTTTTTCTACACCCAAAGATGCCATCTTTTTGTGTCATTGAGGATATATGAGGTGCCCTTCTGCTCATTATATAGTTTGTTACTTTGTTAATGCTAGCTATTGTTTCCATACTTTATTAACTTGCTTTTACACTGTCGGAAAATCTTACACCTTCCCTGTATTGCTGGTTGGCTGTAAGCTCAGCTTACCGAGGAATTTTGCATTTAGTGTTAGAATCCATAATGCCAAAGGAAGATCATAACTAGATGAAATTTCCTGATTTATTTTAGTATGTTAGCGAAGCATTTTAGGTATAGTTGTGTGGTTCTTTTCAATAAACTTCAAGTTTGTCCTTCAGCTACAAAATTTGCTTGGCGGACATGGATAGAAACTTAGTAGCCTGAGATTATTCTCTTGATGAAAAATGTGTTTTATTTCTTTGTTTACCATTTTCCTTTTTGTTGGAAACTATATTGGCAAAGTATAAATCTTAATCAATCTTAATGGCAACACAAAGGTAATGCTTATGCATCTCCTTCTAATAGCTTGCTATCTTTATTCTTATGCTCACTTCTGGCGAGTGAGAAGATCATGCTATTATTCTGATTTTCTCTGGTTTTTTTGCCTTAAACTTTTATTTGCATATATTATATATTAGCACTATGCTCACTTCTGCCCGGAAGAAGGACATGGCATTTGTCTGTCATGAAAAATGAAGTCTGTAATTTCTGTACATTAAAGTGTGTGTAAAACAATTGTGCAAAATATTTTTGCGTGCTGCAATCAAAACATTTTTAGCATGGATAGCATGGCACCAGGCTATCTACCTAGCTACGAGAGATCTCCAACCCTAAACCAGTACACCAAGTGCTTCACAATGCTGAACAAAGTGCATAAATTATGGGCAAGCTGGTAAAAACAGTTAACTTTAAGCATTTTAAGTCCTCCTATATATTGAAATGAACAAATGATCATTTTAAGTACTCCATCAGATAAGGTTGAGCGATCAACAAGAACAACAATCACATGGAGGCAGTTACTGTGATGAACTATCATATTCATACAGTATAGTTATTACCACTACGGTTGGTTCTTGTCATTAACCAGCAAAAAGAGATTCAGAAAGAGATTTTGGTGGTAATAATGGTCTAATTAGGAGGTGAACTTACTCATTCAGTTAGGAACTGTAGTCCCTTCGGTTTGTTAATCTCGACAGCCTTGCGCCCAGTGTCAAGTTCTACTAGAACTACCCTAAATAAGCATACATCGGCCTTCTCAGTAATTTGCCCACTGTGGGCATATCCAGGGGCCAGAAAAATGCATAATGAAATGAGACTCAGATTTCCCCGAATTACAGGTTACATCATTTGTGCTTCTGTCAGCAATATCTGATGTATTTACTTTGCCAACCAAAGTTTCTATAACCCATACCTAGATATGCAGGATGTACCATTTTCTGAACCAGTAGAAGCAGAATGCAGAGGTGCCACAAGCAACACAATATTTGATCACATACGCAAGAAATCTATGGAAGACATGAATGTAACAGTGTACCTTGGTTTGCCTGTGCTTTTATTGCTCCCCTTAACTTGGTTTGCCTGAAAGGAAAAGGTATTCTCAATAGATGTAGACGGCAAAAGTATATGTCTAGATTTGTCGACATAGGCAACTACTGCTTTTCGACAGTCGTCATTTTATTATTCAAACATTATACTGTCAAAGCCGCAAGGTAATTTTTTTGTGTATTCATTTCTGATGGCTGTCCTCATAAATTGATAACAGATAGGATAAGCAGTGTGCTGCATATGGCATCATCAAAGCGTACTGGGGTACAGACCCATTCCAAGACCTAACCAACGGCAAAAATTAATTCAGGTAAATATATCACCACATGTTAACTACTTAGACCTTATACATCCTAAAGATTTTTGCCTCACAGGACAAATAGCAGATCCAAAAGAATTGAAGAGGCAAAGGGAACGGGAGAGAGATGCACAAAACAGGGATGATATTAATAAAAAGAACGTGAGGCCCACCAACTGAAGAAAGATATAGCAGCCAATCTCAATCGAAAACAGATTACATCTAACACACCGGTTGCCATATCACCTGGTACGCTCACTCTTGAGACCACCTCATATGATGCACTAATTAAAAGCTAAATGATGCACCTCACGAAAATATGATGAATTCTTCATGTCAGGACTTTGCACTCCATAGAATGCTACTGGGCAATCAGTTGTTACCCGACTGCAATACACTCTAGCTACACAAGGTGATGCTTACTACCAGAAAGAGCAGGATCATTTGTGTATTACTAATGATAGTACGTACGACTTACTGTTGTGATGTCGTCCGGTGCGACTCCATTAGAGGGATCAAAACCATTTTTTCCAAACAGGAGTGCCTCTTCTAACAAAGAAAATTTGACTAATTGTGATTATTATAGTATTAGGTCTATGCAGGGATGTGGGTTACAAACACCAGTTCGAGCCTTAAATAGCTTGGGTAATGAGGAACACTTGCGGCTCACATCTTATTATATTGAGAGGATTTATGTCACCACGAATCTTAACTGGTGTTGTTCGCTCGAAATTTATGCAGCCATAGCCAGTGTTGGTCTGCACTCATGTGCTTCGTCATTCAAACAACAAAATGGAGCTACAAATGCTTTACATACACCTTGGGAGCAGAAATCGAATATGTCTGCACTCATGTGCTTCGTCATTCAAACAACAAAATGGAGCTACAAATGCTTTACATACACCTTGGGAGCAGAAACTTGCCGATAAAGGGAAAGAAGGTTTGTATTTGGCGGCCTGGAGTTCAGACAAATCCTATCTTTGTAATGATGGATTATAATTTGATTTGTAAAATACTTATGCAGTGATCATTCCATGAAAGAAATTATGCAAGAGATCAGACCCAGTGCGACAGCCCAAATGGCTTCTTCACTTACCCTGATTCAGCTCGTGGGATACCAAGGCGAAGATTATATCTGGACGAATCAAAGAGACAAAGGGTGGAAATTTTGTCTACCGTGCCATCCTTGTCGACTTATCTGTGAGCAAACACTCTGATGCTAATTTTTGTAGTTTGATCACGATCAGATGGTCCTGATATTGCTAAATCTACGAACATGCATATGAGAATACTGAGGCATGAAAAACTGACTTCTCTATACGAGTTGATATCATGTTCTTATATTTTCTGCTCGGTGGCAGCTATTCGTAGTTAGTTCAGTTCTTAGATCTTTAGCTATGTACATGGCATTTTTTGACAGGGTATCTTTTTTCATGTATATTCATTAACTGGTCCACATCTAGATTTCATGTTTGCATGTAACTTGCCTCAAGGTTTTTCCACCACATATCCATACAGAAATATAACTTAGGACATTGCACTGAGTGAAATCTCGTGCTGACCATTAATGGCATAAGAAATCTAACTTAGGACATCGCATTGAGTAGCACACAGTGCCAGATTAAAAACGTACCATCAATAACTACAATTATAGAGCTAGAGCAAATAAAAGTTGGTGTCACCTAATGGAAATTCCAGCAGGAGAATACGATACGAGCACGACGTCGAGCGGCTCGGGCACCACTAACGCGGTCGCCGGAAAAGAGACCTACTGCGCTTGAGCCTACAATCACCAAAACAACAAGCTCCCATGTGAAAAAAGGCAGCAGACTAATTAAGCTTCTACAGAAACGAGATGCACACAGCTATGGCAAGAGCTTGCCTTCTCGAGAGACGCACACCTCTCCAGATCTCGCGGCGTCTGATTGACGGGTTTGAATGGAGCCCCAATCTGAAGACGACCAAAACAAATAAGTGTGTCAAATGAAGAGAAGATAAAACAGTTTCAGGCAGATAGACTAACTGAAATAAGCATTGCCGTGCCTACAGATTTCATGAGAGCAACCTCCGTACCTCTCTCTTCTCTGTAAGATTCAGCACGGTGCTTGCCAAGGTCATCATGAAGCAAGTCGAGCATCTCCTCCCCCTTCTCGTTCACGAGCCGGAGTAGTCCTCCACGCCAGGTCCTTGTTCCTGCCGCCCTCGCACATTTCTTGCAGCCTTGCAGGACGCTCACAAGGCTGCTGAAGCCATGTCGGGGCTTCTCTCGCATGTTCTCGCGTGCACTCTCACAGTTGATCTGTGGCCATGCCAGAGGAGGGGACACACGCTCTGCTCGTCGTGGCCGTGCCAGAGGAGGGGACACACGCTCTGCTCGCCGTGGCTGTACCAGACGAAAGGGTCTGGAGGAGGGAAGGGAGGGCAGCCAGCAAACGACGGCAGGTAATCGGTAGAAGAGCAGGCCACGATGAGCTCAGGCCCGTGAGCAGCTTCTTCGATTGGCAGCGCGGGCTGCCGGAATCGGCAGCACAAGCGGAAGTCTCACTCGTGGAGTAGAGGAGAAAGGGGATCGAGAAGGCAGAGACGTGTTGGTTCGGCAGTGTAGGTTTCTGCTGTGTTCGTCTGTATGTGTGTATAGGAGTGTCACGTGTGTCCGACCGAGCCAACCAAGCCAAATACGTGTCAACTATGTATGTGCATACTAATAGTACACCGACTTCTAAGATGCAACTTGCTACTTCGACAGAGATATGTCAGTTATAAAAATAAATATAAAATTAAATTAAGACTAATACTCCCCCGTCCCATAATATATTATAGTTGTTCTTTCTATCCATCTCTATATGATTATATTTAAAATTTTGTCCCTATATACGTTTTTGTTTAAAATAGATATTATTGACACTTAGAAAAGCCCAACAAAATAGGTCCTGAATTATGTTTTTGAAAGATAACAAAAATAGAACGTGAGAAAATTTTGTTTAGTGGTAACGCGAGGGCATTCGACTATAATGAATAATATTTCAGCCTCATCATGAGACGACAATCAATACTTAACCCAGTAACATCAATGGGAAGAAATAAGAAGCAACAATTACTATAGATAAAAACACTCAAATACTTATTTAGCACAGAGCAAAGACTGAGTATCAATCTTTAACTATTCAAAAAACTTTGCATGCACTATATATTAAGCGGAGCAAAGATAGAAAATTTTGCATCACATTCTATTGTACCAGTAATACATCAACCAAAGCAGCAAGATTAAATGCATGATACTGCATCAAGGATAATCTATAATGTCAATAGTGTCAAGAAAAAGGTACAAAAAAACATGATACTGCTTGAAATTAGAGAATGATGTCCTATAAAATAAGTTCATTGAGATATATCTCCAAATTTTGCTCCTTACTGCCCTCACCTTTGCTTTCTTCAAATATGATACTGTACTCGATTGGAAAATAAATTTGTATACTTTCTCAGCAAGACATCTACAATTGTTGTCTAGAAATATATTATGCAAGGATTCATTGTTGGAGCTAAAGCAACATAGCTCACATCATTAACCATATTAAGCAAGGATCAGCTGTTGGATTAGAAAAAATATTGACCTACACAAAATATGTCTAGAAACAAATGATGTGATGTCCTTTAAGATGGATGCAAAATATTCAGTAACCATAATGGACGTAGTAAGTGAGTGATGCATGTCATGTGATGTGAAAGACGTAACACGGATTTGAGAGCATGCATCATGACTTGCTCATCATGCAAGGAATTGTGTCAACCAAACAATTTGAGTCCCATTTAAATACTGCGATTAACAATAATTCACGGGAATTTGAATTCCATCATGCCTACACGGGAGAGGGTCTCCTCACTGCACAAAGAATGGCAAGAACAATAAACGAACTTGAACTGCTCATCTATTTTGTCTTTCCACCCCACCCTAGGAAATTCAGCCTTTTGAACTATTCTTATTGGTCCTTGCATTTTGATTGAACGGAGACTAAGAGCCTATTGGTGTCAACACAAAAATCAGAAGGAGGGGAGGAGGAGGTCGCAGATTGAATAGAGAGAAGTGGAACCGGTGGATCGATGGAAGCTCACCTAGACCATCTTGGACTGGAAGAAGGCGGGGGAGGAGGTTGTCGCCGGAGCTCGCAGGTGCAGGCAGTAGCGGACTCGCCGAGTTCACCATCTTCTCCTCCGGACGGTCCCGCTGCCCCGGTTCTGGACAATCAGCGTGTGTAGATCGCTAAAGAGCTTCTCCAAGCCGTCGGAGAGCACATCGAGCAGCGCTAGCATCAGCGGCAGCTTGGACATAAAAAACCAACCTTGAGCTCGCAGGCGCAAGCTCGGCGCAAGCTCGGCGCGTGTAGGTCGATGATGACCTTCTCCTTGAGGAGGGAAAAGAGGCGTGGGGAGCAAGGCGGCGGAAGCACGACATGGGGAAGCTTGGCTGCAGTGATTTGGGGCGATGGGGAATGGACAACGATACGGAGGGGAAATGGAGGAGGTTCTTTTTTCTGAGGGAAGGAAATGGAGGAGCTTGATTTGGAACGGTGGAGATGGCGACGTAGAGGGGAATATAATGGCCTGCGGGTTGATACGCAAAAGTGTTCGAGGGCGTTTTTACAAAAGTGTTGTTGTGACATAAAAATAACCTAAGCAGGTTATATTATGTTCATATGTTGCAAGTAGATCATGTAAAGTGTATAAATGTACTGTATTGGTATTGTACTACTTATGCATCGCTCTATACACAATACGTTTCTCTACGCACGACTATTCTCTATTCTACTAATTTTTTCAAAAATATTATTCATCGAGCAAACTTTAAGTACAAAATAAACAAAACGAGTAAAAGTCACTTCCATTCTTATTTCTATTGAAATAATACCTACGGGCGCGGCGTGCCGCCGCGCCAAGGCCTACTAGTATATATATAAGAAAGATAGAAGCGGTGGGTTTTCGCTCGACCGGAAGGGCAAACCAGCCACGCAATCTCCACCTCGAGAAAAAAGAGGAGCGAACATCGAACCCTAGCAGCTTCCAGATCTGGTTGTTATGGCGCTGCGCTATCTCGCCGGGAAGTTGAGGGTCCCAGCCGGCGCCGCTCTCCGGCGGGGGGAGGGCTCTCGCGGCATCGCCTACCGCTCCTCGCAGGTTCGCCTCTCCTGCTCATGCCGTAGCTCTGCGAACGCGCATACCTACCATTAGAAAAACCACACATTTGAAATTTTGTAATACCTAGTTGTATCACCGCCGATCTGCTCAATTCATTCTCCAATTCGTTGTCTATTGCAAGGAGTCGACCTCACGCGTAGCCCTTTTCCCCTTTCAAGAAAACACAAAAAATTGTATGTTTCCTACCTTGGCCCTTGGAGATGGATGAACTCGGAAGTGAGGGTTGATATTATAGGGGTATATATTTGGTCCTAGGAGTTTAAAAAATTCCTTTTGTTCTGTACCTACACCTTGAGAGGCTACAGCCTTTCTTAGGATGGACTCAAATTAATTAACTGATCCCTAGGGAGTTTAGAGAGCAGGACCCCAGTATGGTCCCTCTTTGTGTCATTTGATCCTCAACTTCTCTATGGATGAGTAGAAAATAAACGGTTTTCTCTGGTTTCTCTGCTCGGATAGGGGTAACTTAGCCGATCATGGGCAATCTAGTCCATTTTAGCTTGGCCATCTTTGCATTGGCTTATGTTAGGCATGCTTACTTGGGAAGTCTATCCAGATATATAAGGTGCACATGTTCTGTTTGATTTATTCCTAACCAATAATCAGTTCAAAACGTTCATATTGTTGAAATTGTATCTGTATCCCATAGTCCAGCTATTGCTGAACCAATTGCTAGTCCCAGATAAATGTTGGAAAATGGCTCGGCCTGAAGTCTCCGGATGCAAAGTTTCTTTTTTGTAGTCACCAGTTGGTTTTGTAAGCATAAAAAGGAACTGTTCTTTTTTGTTTGTGCACAGAAGCTGTAGCTAACTGTTTGGTTTATTTTGAACAAGAATATATTTATATCACATATATATCTGACGTTGCTATATTAGACTATATATACATCTGTGCTTATGAGACAAATAATATGCATAGTTAGAAAGAGGCTCTAAACAAGCCCATTTCCAAGTAAGCAGAATGCATGTGTTATATTCTATTTTATCAAAGGCCTGAAAAGTATTTGAGTAAATTCAGATTACTCTTTTATACTTACACATTGCCATCTCAGGTGCGATATGCTAAAGAAGGCCCTGCAGCTTCGATGGAGGGTAAAGTCCGACCTGCCACAGAAGAAGAAATTCAGCAGAGACTGCGAGATGAAAATGCAGCTTTGATGTAAACATGATAAAAGTTTATTCCTATTCCATTCGACTCTAATCATTATTGATCGACCCTAAAATGACTTCTCCTTGTTGCTTAAGCAGTCGCAAGATAATTGAAGCGTCAGCTTCCAGGCAGCATTACGATAGACAGGTGGCTCTGTATCTCTCCGCCGGGAGTATTCTCGGGGTCTTCATGGTATCGCTAATGCTCCGATATGAGAATCGCAGTGGTGGGAAGATTGGCAAGATGATGTGTGGAAAGCTGTGAAGACAAATGAGAAGCCAACTAGTAGGCTTTGGCGCGGCGGCACATAGGGGAATTTAAGGTTGAATGTTCGTGACTGTTACTAATTTAGTGTGGAAATAATCAGTGTGTACATAATTTTTAGTACGGTTGGTAAGAGTGGCAACTATATTGTCGGTTCAAGTGGCTTGAGATAGATATGAGATCTTGCATCACTTTCATGCAAGACAAATTTGGCGACCAAGAATAGGCTAATTAGGCCTTAGCATTATCTCTTCTTTCTTTAGGTCTATGTTCAGGGTGGCTTGTTCTTCTTATTGAAGATGTTTGATAACCTTTTTGTTTGAGTTGATTGTTGAGTAATATAACACAAGTGTAGGATTCTAAATACACTCTTGACCAATACACGAAGGTTTCACGTATGAAACCAAAAAATTCGTTGACAAATTAATTAAACTTAAAATATGTGTAGTATAATGTATAGCTGTTGGACCTTTTATCATTGGGGGATCAGGTCATTAACCCCATTAAAATAACATCTGATAGCAAGAAAATGTAATAAACCCATACATCGCAAACACTCTGGCACGCTACTATCTATTGTTTAGTGTAAAAGCAATTGATTGTACATAATTAGCTCACATGAAAGGCAAGATGCCAGAAATATAAATACAGTCGCAAAACGATAACAGACATACAAAAAGTTCAAGTAATTTTATGTCTCGTAATTCTCTTACAAAATTAGCTCAGAGAAGAGAGCAATGTAAATAAAATTATGTCTTATATAAAAGCGGTAATAGACAAGAGGTAATCTCAAGGAAACAAAACATTTTCAATGTAACATGACCTAACATTTCATTCTCTTAGAACAACATGTGATGGACAACCTGATCCTATCGATGGTAACCTCATCTTTGTCGATGGATGACACCCTAGGTGGCACTCGAATCCGCCCTTGTCCCCATCTCCTCGACAATAGAAATATGTTCTTGGTATTGTTTTCTTCAAGAGTACCACAATATTTGTATCCATCATGTATCAACCTAAATGCTTCTCCTCTTTCATCAAACTAATTGTCCTTCTTTCATCCTTGTCATTCAACGATCTCGCAATTTCTTATCATTCCTCGACATAGTTACATATTTCTTGTCCTCCACTAACTTTGTCACACCTTCCTCAATTAACTGCCTTTCTATTCATTTCCCCTTCATATATAAAACATAGCATATTTCGTTAAACATTACAAATTGAATTATAATTGATCATTTTCTTATTTTCTAGGAACTAAAAAGTCTCTATTTTAATCTGATATGTAGAGAATCGAAATTTTTAATTATTTTTCCTCAATGCAAACACGGGAAGAGCTTTGATGTCTTAATTCCGAAATAAATTGTTCATATTTGAGGATTGAAAGAGCAATGTGAAAGTGACAACAAATGAATGTTAATCATGTGAGGATTGAAAGAGCAGTGTCCTATCCAGCTTAGTCATTGTCGAGATAAGAAAATATTAAGGCTTGAATAATTTACAATTAGTCATGTTATAAAGTTTTACATATTCTCTTTCTCGAAGACATTGGCAGCAACATAAGCCAGGTCAACTAAAAATCAGCGAACATTAATAGTATAGCTCACATGTGCCAATTTTCAATTTTTTTTGTAGAAAGTGTGAACAGAGTTGGTCCAATTTTGATATAACCAAGAATATTTGAGAGAAGGACAAAAATATAGGTACTATATATGATACCACAGGTTGGATATTATACTACAAAAAAACAAACTACAGAATACAACCATAGGTAAGTAGAAGTGAATTTTAAAAAGGGCAATGTTTGCAAACGTAATAAATATATTTCAATGTATCCTCCAAAGTAAATATATGAGACAAGGGCTGGGATTTGCAAATGATCTTTGCATAAATCAATAGAAAGCAACTACGTGAAGAGGTTACTAATAATATATTTGAGAGAAACCTTTCGAATTTTGGATGTCGAGGATGCAAGAGTTATCCTGTGTTGTGTATCGCTACATCTTAAAAATATACAATATTATTACGACCAAAGACTACAAATTAAAGAAATAAAATAATTCATCCTGCAGTTAATTAACTCAACTGGAGTCGAGGAAGACAAACCTACATAATTCCTTAGAAGTAATTATCAAGAAATCCAACCAGAAAGTTTCTTATATACTATTGTGCTTCCCTGCAAGATAAACATAAGTAATTCCTGAACTAAAAATAAAGAATACGCTTTTATGATGGACTAAACTATATGTGTTAGAGCATGTGTATTAGCAAATCAGATAAATAGATAAATAACCATATGTGTAACAACACATTAGGACAATCAATACAAACTGCAATAGATTTTAGTTAACATGCGTAGTATTGTGGCCTCTCAAGCCATACACACCTAGCCTTGGTACCCAAGAATCAACTCATAAAACACCTAACATGCAAAAACCAACAAAGATGCATGTATTGCTGTATAAAAACAAAGATGCATGTGCCATGTCTGTGAATTATCCCAACAATTGAAGCAACTGAGATAGATATCCAAATCTTACAAAGGAAACTAAACGAAGTTTTGATTGTTGGAAAGGACAAGGATGTCGCCTAGAGGGGGGGGGTGAATAGGCGATTTAAAACTTTTACGATTAGGGCTTGATAAATGCGGAATAAAACTAGCGTTTAATTTATCAAGCACAAAAAACCTAATATCCTAGGTTCACCTATGTGCACCAACAACTTATGCTAAGAAAGATAACAACAAGATGATAGCAAGATATAATACTTCAAGCACGAAGGCTATCACAATGTAAAGTGCATAAGTAAAGAGCTCGGGTATAGAAATAACCGAGCCACACGGAGACGAAGATGTATTCCCGAATTCCTCCTTTTGAGGGGAGTATGTCTTGTTGGAGGGGTGTGAGCTCGCCACCACATGCCTACTCAACGCCACAAAGGCCTCACCCTATTCTCGGATAAACCGCACACAAAGGTTTAGTTCACCTTCCACTATCGGAATGCTTCGAGGCGGAATCCGGAGCTTTAACACCACTAAGCTTGGGGCACGCATCCATAGCCGAATTGGAGGATCCCAAGAATCACCACAACGCCGTCTAGGGTCCAAAGACCCAAGAGTAACAAGCTCACAACCTTCACTTCCACGAATCTTCGTGGAGAGAGCAAACCGATGCACCAAATGCAATGGCAAGAGCATAAGTGCTCAAATCCTTCACTCTCAAATTCCAACAAAGCAACAAATGCTTATGGGGGAATAAGAGAGGAAGAACAATCACAAAAGAACTCCAAGATCTAGATCCACTAGGTTCCCCTCACTTAGAGGAGAGATTGATTGGTGGAAAGTTAGATCTAGATCTCCTATCTCTTTTCCCCAAATTTAGGCAAGAATCATTGGAGGGATTGAGAGAAATCAAAGCATTGGACGTCAACAATGGAGGAGTGAGAGAAGCTCCACAACTTGGGAACCATTGGGGAAGAAAACCCCTTAAATAGGTCCCCACCAAATCCAACCGTTGTGTGCAGTTTCTCCCGCGCGGGTCGGAACTTCCAGGGTTTACCCCGGAACTTCCGGACCCCCCGGAGCGACCTGGGCACCCCAAAAAAGCGGTACAGGACTTAGGCCGGAACTTTTCCCGGAACTTCCGAGGGGTGGGGGGGGGGCAATTTCCGGCCTAAAATCCAGAACTTCCGCCCCTTTGAAAACTGCAGAAAGAGCAAAACGAAAACGGGCATATCTTTCGTATCCGGACTCCGATTTCGATGATCTTGGGCTCGTTGGAATCGGAAGAACGAGCTCTACAGGAATATACAGAGAAATATCATAGTCCAACAAGGAAAAATAAAACCAAATGTAGAAAGTTAAAAACTTTGTATAAAGAACAACCGATAAATCCTCCAACATAAAGAACCCAACAAGTTTTTCATCCGGACTCCGTTTTCTATGATCTTAGGCTTGTTTCGAAGATAATCATAAGCCCTACAATATCATGCATATACACATAATATTGCATCATGTGAGGAGGAAACCACAAGAAGAGAGTTTGACCTCTCTTAAAAGAGACAAACTGGTAAAACCTCCAATATAAAAAACGCAACAAGATATTCATGAAATAAGTTTTTGATGAACTAGAGCTTGGTATGAAGATGAACACAAGCTCTATATCCTCACATGGATAAAAGCCAAATGACAACCAAGAAAGATGATATGCAAAGAATGCAAAGGTTTGAGCTCTCCACAAAGATGCGATCAAGTTAATCACTTGAGAGCCCTCTTGATAGTGCGACATCTATCCTATAACCCGGTCTCTCAACTAACATCATGAGACCGGTAAAATAGAAAACCTATCAAGATCATTCCTTTGCCTTGTGCATAATCCACTTGAGCTTGATGTTGATGATCTTAGCCTTCTCAAGTTGGACCACCTTTCTTGATTGCGCTTCGCTTGATGAAGACACACATAGTGCTCCCCCATACACAAATATGGGAGAGGCACTCTTCGTCAAATCTTCACTTGGCCATTAACGATGACGATCACAATCCTCCATGAGCTACAAAGGATCTTCCTCTTGATTCATGCTCATGGAGAAATACTTAGCCTTGATCAACATATAATCTTCTTCCCTTAGCCTTGACTCCAACATATGGAGATCAACCATTGCTTATGGATATGACCTACAAGTATAGCTCAATGCACACATTAGTCCATAGAGATTGTCATTAATTATCAGAACCACACATGGGGGCAACCATGCTCTTTCACTTGGTCACCATGGGACAACATCATGTACGGGAGGGACGTCAACCTGCAAAGCTTAGAGAGAGATTAGGGAAAGAGGTCAACGACGGTGCCGCATCTATTACCGCCGAGGATGGAGGACCTTCGGAAGAGAAGAGTGACTTCTGGCTACCGGCCTTGAGGGCAGCGCTGGTGCATGGATGGATAGTGAGAAGGACTCTCCGGCGGGGATATACGGCGAGCTCAGGGTCACCCTGAACTGCCTCAGTTGTGGTAGCACCCGACCTGCACCGAGGCAATAGCGCCTGAATTTGGGTAGGTTCAATGCATTGATATCGCCATAAAAGACGGCTATCTTTTCAAAGAGCTAATTAAAGGTCAGAAAAAATGTTGTAATAGCTCTAGATGATCAATTCAGCAGAAGATATGAGTCATAACTCTAACGATTAACCACAACTATAGCTACAACGTCAGCTAGGATAAATGGACAAGCCACCAACATCAAAACATAAAGTGAACTTGGAACGCAACAAGCACAAAGGGTCCGGTATCTAACAAGGTCATACAAGCACTGGTTGCAGGTACTCTAAAAACTGCAAACACTATGAACAACTTTACCTAAGCAGAGGTGGCCGTTGTTGTAGATATGCGGATAAATCGATGACGTGTTGAGGAAAATAACCTGGAACAGGGGCAGCATGATTAATGTCCACCCTAGTTAAATCAAGGGAATAAGATAACAACAGAGAAGAGATAACTGAAGGGGCAATCTTCAGCTTTGATGGCCTGCTGCAGCTCCGCCGCATGCTGCTGCTCCTCCAGCTTCCTCCTCAGAAATGCCTCTTCATTGCCAATGTTGCCGTACATCATCCTCGGTCCTGAGAAATCACAACGCCCGTCAATTTGTATCGCCAAAGTAAGCTCTGATAATCTGTGACGCAAATGAGGCAAGAATGCACACCCAGAGTAGTGCAACTCGGTTGGTTGTTGCTCACCGCTCTATGGCGACTGAAGGTGGAAGGTGTTCCTGGAATCGAGCACACCGGTGGGCGTCGTGCATCTATCGAAATTGCCATGGTGTAGAGGCTGGAAATTTCTGTAATCGAACAACAAATCAAGGTAAGAAAAAATGTTTTTCCATCTGGTAGCCTAAGGACACCTACATGGTAGCCTACCTTGAAGAGGTACGCAAACTTGAGAAGCACTTCAGGGGCATGGAGCTCAAGCACATCCCGCGAGGGGAAAACCAAGAAGCAGATGAACTCGCCAGGCGAGCCGCAAGAAGGGAAGCCCAGAAGCCTGGAGTGTTCGAGGAGAGACTCGCCAGGGCCTCGGTCAAGCAACCAGCGGTCAACATGAGCATCAATGAGGAGCTCCCACCAGCACCATCAAGTGGAGCACCAAACTGCGGGCTGCCCTCAGGCGATCGCCTGCTGATGACCCTGGTACACCAAGACACTGGTTGGATCGACGAGATCAAGAGCTACTTGCAAAATCGAGTCCTTCCCGAAGATGATGCAGAGGCCGAGAGGGTTGCTCGCCAGGCCAAGTCCTACTGCCTCCACGACGGAGACCTGTACTGTAAGCGCCCCAATGGGGTTGCGTTGCGGTGCGTCCCTGCCGAGGAAGGCCACCAGCTCATCAATGACATCCACAGCGGAGAGTGTGGCCACCATTCATCCTCGCGTACCCTCGTAGGCAAGGTCTTCCGGAGTGGCTTCTACTAGCCTTCAGTGCTTCAAGATGCAGCCGCAATCGTCCAGTCCTGCGACGCCTGCCAATTCCACGCTAAGCAAATTCACCAGCCCGCGCAAGGACTCCAAACTATCCCGCTCTCCTGGCCATTCGCGGTCTGGGGGCTGGACCTTCTGGGACCTTTCCCGCGAGCGCTCGGGGGCTACCGCTACCTCTACGTCGCCATCGACAAGTTCACCAAGTGGCCTGAGGTGGAACCCGTGCACACCATCCCGGCGAAATCAGCGGTGAAGTTCATCAGGGGCTTGGTCTGCCACTTTGGCGTGCCCAACCGCATCATCACCGACAACGGCTCGCAATTCATCAGCGACGCCTTCAAGTCCTACTGCGGCAGCCTCGGCACCCAAATCTTCTACGCCTCGGTGGCTCACCCACGAAGCAACGGGCAGGCTGAGCGGGCCAACGCCGAGGTGCTCAAGGGCCTCAAGACGAGAAGCTTCAACCACCTCAAGGCCAGCGGCAAGAACTGGATCGATGAGCTCCCCTCGGTGCTCTGGTCCATCCGCACCACGCCAACGAAGCCCACTGGTGAGACGCCGTTCTCCCTCGTCTATGGCGCTGAAGCTGTTCTCCCCAGCGAGATCACCCACGGCTCTCCATGAGTCTTGGCCTTCAAGGAGGCTGAGCTGGACGAACTCCGCAACGACGACCTGCTGCTGCTCGAGGGGCTCCGCCGCAATGCGTCCCTGAGAGCGGCAAGGTACCAGCAAGACCTCCGTCGCTACCACAGCCGCCACATCCGCCCGCGCACTCTCGAAGCAGGAGACCTTGTCCTGAGGAGAATCCTCTGCAGGGCAGGCCTCCACAAGCTCTCGCCAATGTGGGAAGGACCCTACAGGGTCGTGCACATCGCCAGGCCTAGCTCCGCACGGCTCGAGATGGAGGACGGCATTCCTGTCGCCAACCCCTGGAACATCCAGCACCTGCGCAAGTTCTACCCCTGATCGTCCTCGACGAGCAACTTTTTGCGTCAAGGGAGAGCTTCGCGCCATCATCCTCCACGAGGAAAATATTCGGGCTCCCCTCTATACTATACGTTGCCGCGGGCTGTTCGAGAAGACTCCCAAGCCACCGCGCCTCGGCAAGGTGACTTCTTCAAGCACCATGCCTTGGCGAGGTGGATCCCCATGCCCAGACATGGCGGACCGCAGGCTCTGCGAAGCCACCCCCGCATAGGGGCCCCCTCTGAGCTCTCTCTACATGCATCGCCTCGAGACGCGAGAGTCTCAGCCACTCAATGTGGAACCCCATGCCCAGACATGACGGATTTTGTACTTCTGGCCACGCCAGTGTAATGAACCCTTGTTTCAGGTCACTTTGAACCTTTGCGCTTCGCGCCAGCATATGTTGTTGCTTCGGTAAGCAGTTATATTATTGCATTTTCATCCTTGATCATATGATCCCTCCTGTGCATCTCGCGAGCGGGGGCTGAGCATGGTGCCTGTGCCTCGGGAGCATCCCAGCAGCGCCTCAAACCCAAGGGATCCGAGCTCTGAACTCACGGATCAGCTCTCATGCACGTCAACTCCCAAGGAGCTCTGAACTCATGGACCAGCTCCCGTGCACGTCAACTCACCAAGGACCTTGGTGCCTGTTCTCCTCGCGAGACACACATGAAGGAACCTACGAGCACGCATGAGTTATTTAGCTATGTATTGCTTGCGGGTATGCCTATCTGTCCAAGCGCAGGAAAGCAAGTTCAAAACAAGCCTCTGGCAACCTCGGGAGGAAAAACGCCTCATCAGGGAAACAACACCCCCTCCAGGGCAAAAACGCCTCGCGAAGCTAAGTCCAAACACTTGGTTAAATTTCCTTTCGCTGGTTTCTGCCCCTCGAGCCTCTTTTCTCTCTTCTATACTTCATGGGCTGCTTGCGTGTTAAAGGGGAGCCCCAAGCATCGCGCTTCGGGAGCTCTTACTTCTCGAGGCCTCACGCACCCCCCGGCCTTGTGGAGCCCTGACTCTCACATACCGAAGCGGCGGTGGTGTAGCGCTAAGAGAGGGTCCTAAGACGTAGAGCGAAAAAGACATGAAGGGAAGGATAAAAGCCTCCCGAGGGACATTCACAAGCACATTCAATTAAAGCTTAAACAAGTCTTTACAAGGTTTTACAAGTAAAATACTAAGATAATGTGTGCCCCATGCACATCCCGTAGGAAAGAGCTCAGGCCTGCGGGCCTCCTGAGGTGCCCCCGTCGTCCGCGGCGTCCTCCTCGCCATCGTCCTCGTCCTCCTCCACCTCGACCTGGTCGAACTTCTTGGCGTACGCCTCTGCGGCCTCCCGCATCCTGTCACTCACTGCCGTGCGGCAGTTGAGGTCGACGGGCGCCATCACGGCCTCGAGGTCGAGGGATGGCTGAAGCCTCGCGAGGTTGGCGAAGATGCGGCAAGTGGCGAGGACGAGGAGATCGCGGCTCTCCTCCACGACGCGTTCGTCGAAGCTCTTCGCGGTCTCTTCAAGCTTCGTAAGGAATCGCTCGAAGAAGAGCGCGTACCTGGCCTCGTCGTTGTTCCCCTCTGCGGTGAAGGAGGGGACCTCGATTCCCAGGCGGGCCCCAACAGCACGCGCACGGGACACCAGGTCTTGAAGCATGCGCTAGCGCTGGCGCGACATGGTTCGGGCGATCTGCGCGGTGCGCTGTGCCTCCTCCGCGGTGTCTGCAGCCGGCCCAACCTGCTGGTGGAGCTCGCTCAGGTCCTTCTCCAGGGCGGCGACCTTCCCTTCCGCGCGAGCCTAAGCTTCCCTGGCGCTCTGAAGGCGGGAGGCCAGCTGTTTCTCCCCCTTCTCGAGCCCCTTGATGCGGTTCTGGAGCTCATTGCGCTTCGTCGTGAAGCACTCCTCCTGCTTCATGGCCTTCTCGTTGAAGCTCTTGGAGAGATCTTGGCGGATGAGCTTGACCCTATCGTCGGCTTCCACCTTAATCTTCTTCTCTCCTTCGCCGCGAGGCTGGCGTTGGCCTCCGCAAGGAACTCCGCGTATGTGGCCTCGTCCTGGGTCACCTGGTTCTCGCGAGCCCGTAGTTGCTCCTCGCGGGTGACCTGCTCACTCTCGAGCTGCTGGACCTGCTCCTCGCGCCGGCGCAGTTCCTCCTCTCGGGGGGAGAGCTCTCCTTCGCGTCGCGTCAGCTCCGCCTCGCGCTGTGTCAGTTGCTTCTCGCGAGCGTCCAGCCTCTCGCGGAGCTCCTTCAAGCTGTCCTCCATGACTTTGGAGTGCGTGATGAAATTTTGCTCCGCGGCCACGATCTCCTGTTGCTTGGAGGCGGTTTCCGCCTCGAGAGCCTCCCGCACGGCGTCCATGCTCCATGGTCTCCGCCGCCTCCCGCTTCACGCTGTCGCGGGTCTCCTTGGCGAACCGCATCGCCTCTTCGCGCGCCGCCTGGGCCGCCGCATCCTGCCGGTGGCAGCTCTCCACCCTCTCGCAGAGGAGGGCCCAGGCCTCGTCAAGCTCCGCCCGCTCCTCCGCCCTGGTGAGCTCTTCTTCGACGTATTGTTTCTCCAGCTCGTCGAGCGTCTGTCGCGCTTGGCTGAAGACGGAGCTGCGGCGAGCTGTGCGGCGGCGCGGCTCCCGCAGCGCCAAGGTCCCCACATCGCCGCGGGGTGCAGAGACCTCGACGCTTGTCGAGGCACCCGAGGCACCTTGCCTCGGGCTCTCAGCGGCTCCTGCTGCGGCCTGGGGGCTCGTGTGGGAGCCTACTTCGCCGCCCGCATTAGGAGCCCTCTGGGGGCTAGGCGTCCTCTCGCCCCCGGCGCCGACGTCCGTGGGCTCCGGAGGCGTTTCCTCCTCCTGCCCTCTGGGGGCAGGTTCAGCCCCTCCTGTCGTGGCCGCGCCTGCCGCGGCCTTGGGCTCGTCAGCCCCTCGTGTGGAGGCCTCTCCCTCCGGAGGCGGCTCCACGGTGGCCTCTTGGGCCTCCGCCTCGTCCGGCCTCTCCGAGGCTCATGCGGCCTCGGTCTCCACCTCCTCAACCTCCCCCTCCGCGCGGTGTTCATCCGCGGGAGGAGTGGCGGCCCGTGCTGGTGACGACGCCACCTCTTCAACCTCCCCCTCCACGCGGTGCTCGTCCACGGGAGGAGTAACCACACGCAGCGGCTCGTCAACCGCAGGCGTTGCCACGGTGGCGCCGACAATCTCCCCAAGCCTGCGGAGCCGTCGCCTCTTCGGCACCGCGAGATTGCTAAAAAGAAAGACAAACAGAAGATCATTCAGGAGGGTATTCGGAAGCAAAATCCTAAAGGAAAGAAGAAGGACCAGGGCTTACTCGTCAGCCATCCTCCACACCCTCTTCTTCGCCTTCGGTGGCTGGGGCTGCTTGCTCCGGCTCCGGCTCCTTCTCGAGGCACTCCTGCCTCCTCGCGGGGAGCGCCCCTCGCGGCTCCGGCGTCCCTGTCATGGGCGAACTTGGAGCGGGGCTCACGGCGCCCTCCCTTGCTGCCGCTCTCCTCCTCCTCCTCCTCCTCTGCGGTGCTTCGGGAGGGAGCCCCGCGAGAGGGGTCCTCGTCGCTGCTGAAGGAAATCTCCTGGAGGTCCCCTTCAGGTAGTGCGCCCCTTGGGGAGCTAGCGGAGCCTCCCGAGGGGTCAGCGCCTCTCGAGGCCTCGTCCTCGCCAGAGTCCTCTGCCTCATCCAGCTCCGACGACTCGTCCATCTGCTCCGGCTCCGCCGCCCGCGGGTTGCCGCGGGGCCCGCGGTGTCCTCCGGGCACGATGCCCCACTCATCGAATCTGGGCATGCGCCTGCGGTGCTCGCGCACCTTCTCTTCCCCAAAGGTGAAGAGCGGTCGGGCCTCGTCGACGGCCGGCACTGGGATGGCAGCCGTAGCGAAGAGGGTCCCCATGACCGTGCTCAATACCTCCGGGGTGAAGTTGTCCGTGCATAGGCGCATCCCATCCGTCAGGCCTGTGTACGTCCACATCGGCTCCGAGTGGCACTGGAGGGGGGCGATGCGGTGCCTCGTGAAGTCCTTTGCCACCATCTGGCCGGTGAGTCCGGCCTCGCAGAGCCCCCGTAGGCACTCGTACACCGCGTCAAGCTTCGGGCCCTCGAAGCCCTTGCTCGCCCAGCGCGCCCACTTCTTCGGGGGCGCCACGGGCACCTCCAGGAGAGGATTCTTCACCCTGGTGTCGACGAAGAACCACCGCTGGTGGAAGTCCTCCACCTTCTTCGTCACCTTGGTGATGGCGTTCTCGCCGCTCCACGCGATGGGGATGTAGTTCTTGCTCCTGGCGTCGGCGATACGGAAGGAGACGCACCCGGTCCGCTCGTTCTGCGCGGTGGACCGGAGTGCGTAGAAGCTGCGGAAGAGGTCCACAGAAGGATGGATACCGATGTAGGCCTCGCAGAGGTAGGCGAAGATGGAGAGGATGAGGATGGAATTGGGATGAAGATGGAGGAGTTGGATCTGGTATGTCTCCAAAACCCCCATGAGGAAGTCAGAGAAAGGAGGGATGAGACCGGCGTAGAGAGTGTGAAGGAAGATGGGGTAGTACCCCTCGCAAATCTTGCTGCTGCCGACCGGCTCCATGCTTGTGGCGCCGAGCTCGTTGGTCTTCGCGGCCGCCAGGTGGCGCACCTTTTCAATCGCCGCCGAGTGGATGCGGGACTTCAGCAGCGCCCTCTTGGGTTCAGCACTCCCCGATGCCACCGCGGGCTTGCCAGCCTACATCGGGGCCTTGTCCTTCATGGGAGCGGCTGCTCTCTTCGGCGCCATGGTCGTAGAGGATAAGAGGATCTTGGAGGAGATGTGCTCTGGGAAGAAGGAGGCGTTTGGGGGAAGTGTGCGGCGGAGTAATGGCTGAAGTGACGGGCGCCATCATCGCGCGCAGGCTTTATCGACCGGTCTCCAAGGGCGTGGCGGGCCCCACCGGGTCACCCGTTGGAGCCGAGGAGATCGTGGATTCGGGCACAACCGCAGCGCCCCATGTGTCACGGCCCAGGCAGGCATCGTTCGGCCCCCGACGCTTCGCCTCCATCCGCGGACTTCGGCGTGCCCATCGTGGGCCCGGGGGCTACTGTCGGCACAGTGGAAACCAGGGTACCACGGGCTGGCCTGCCAGGGCCCACGACATTCTTCAGAAGATTTTGCTAAGGACCAGGCTCTCCAAGCCTGGCGAGCCTCGTGAGGGTTTGCCCCTCGCGAGGGGCCTCTCCTCGAGAGGGCATCTCGGATGCCTCGAGAGGATCAGGCCAAAAGGCTCGGCGAGGCCTCCGGCCTCGCGGGGTTCCTTCCCCACGAAGCAAGCTCTGTCTCCGCGACAGAGCGCACATGGTCTCTGCGCCCGCTACAGAGTGACGCGCGCGTCTGCGCGCGGTGACGACGACGCCGCAGTTGCCGTTCTCGTGTATAAAGCAGTCAACAAAGCAGCACCAAGCAAAGCGGACAACGAGACTTGCCATTCCGGTGATAAGGGGACCGTCTACAGCTACGCTCCAAGGGCGACGTAATCGTGGGGTGCCTCCCAAGCCTCAGCAGCGCCAGCCCATCGTCCTGGCTGGACGGTGGCTTTTCCAGCTTTGGTGGCGCCGCTCGCCTGCCATGGACCACGTCCATGGCCTCTCCCTTTACCGTGCACCCGGCCTCCTCCTTCGTCGCCATGTGGTAGCCCTTCCCGCCAAGATATTTGGGGGAAGAGGTCCAAGACACCTATAAAAGGAGGGGGAGCACGTTCGGGCAAAGGGTTCGAAGATTGGTTCGCTTCTCCAGAGGTTAGGGTTCGGGATCTAGGGTTCCGAGATCTGTGTTAGCCATTGTTAGCCACCTCGAGCTCCCGAAGCTCTCCTTGTACTGTAACCTCTCCAAGCAATGCAATACAACCAAGGCAGGATGTAGGGGTTTTACCTCTCCAAGAGGGCCCTGAACCTGGGTAAACACCGTGCGTTCATCTCTGCAGTGCCGTCCCCCAGCGATCTCAGCGAGCACCGTCGCTGAGGCACGTTTAGGGTTGTTTGATTCCGTGTTCAGCACCTTACTTGATACTTAGTGAGACACACCCAGTCCCTGGGACAGATCTCCGACAAATTGTGGGCGCACAACAAGGCTATCAGAAAACAATATAGTTCACCGTTTCATCTAATATGGGCATTATGTCAAAATACATAGACCGTTATCCAACTGCATCTACGACTAATAATCCACTCCGGGATCGCTATACAGCATGTCACCCAAAAGTATTAAGTTGTAAGCAACAGATCATTGCAATAAGCAAGGTGCATAATGTAAGCAATGTAAATAACACAAGGAAATCACACCGCTGTTTTCTCCCTAGTGGCAACAACACATCTTTCGTCTTAATCATTTCTGTCAACCCGAGCTCAGACAAGAGAGCCATGAACCCACTATCTAGCATAAATACTCCCTCATACAACACTAATAATTACTTGGCCAAAGCATCCACTAGCATTGGAGAGCATGCAAGATCATAGATAAAACACAACACATAGATGAACAAAAGTAATGACTTCCGCAATTCATCGGATCCATGCAAACACAATCATGTAGCAGTTACAGATAATATGATCTTGATCTTGATCATGATAGGCAGCTCACAAGATCTAAGCAATGGAGTACAAGGAGGAGAGACAACCATCTAGCTACTGCTATGGACCCATAGTCCCGTGGTGGACTACTCACGCATCACTCCGGAGGTAGGCATGGTGGTGTAGATGCCTCCGGTGTCGATTCCCCTCTCTGGCAGGGTGCCGGAAAGAGCTGCAGAACACTCCCGAACTAGGGTTGGAGATGGCGGCGGCCTCGGACGTCTTCTAGAAAATATGATCGGGTGTTTAGGGTTTTCGGGGCGAAGACCAATTTATAGGCGAAGAGGCAGAAGAGCTACCAGGAAGGCAACCACGGCAAGGGGTCGCCCCTGCCCGCTGGACTCCGTCTCGGGCTCTGTTTCATCTCCTAATTTTTCATATTTAAAAAACTGATGTTGTAATTTTTCTATAATTTTCCGAGAAACTTTCCTTATGAAACTATTACCTATTCTCTTTCTGATTCTGGAGTCTTCCGGTATTTGTCTTCAATAAATTCTTCTGGAGTGACCACTTGAATTATATCAACGTCTTTCTCTATAGGATTACCTGAAATATAATGCTTGAACCGCTGACCATTCACCACTTGAGGCTTGTCTCCATCGAGGGTGTTAATTTTAATAGCACCGGAGCGATAAACTTCCTGAACAATGAATGGTCCTTCCCATTTAGAGAGTAATTTTCCTGCAAAAAATCTAAGACGGGACTGATACAACAAAACTTTATCATCAAT
Source organism: Puccinellia tenuiflora (assembly GCA_012064385.1). Classification (NCBI taxonomy): domain Eukaryota; kingdom Viridiplantae; phylum Streptophyta; class Magnoliopsida; order Poales; family Poaceae; genus Puccinellia; species Puccinellia tenuiflora. Next base: position 180,675 of record QRDG01000154.1, on the reverse strand, counting down.
ATTAAACTCTCTTTTTAAAATCCTCTTATCATGCCATTTTTTTACCTTTTTTTAAACAACCCGACATTTTCATAAGCTTCACTCCTCCATTCATCCAAACTACTCAAATTAAGCAATCTTTTCTCACCAGCAAGAGTAGGATCGGAATTGAGTTGTCTAATAGCCCAATAAGCTTTATGTTCTAATTCAAGAGGCAAATGGTATGCTTTCCCATAAACCATTTTATAGGGAGACATGCCCATAGGATTTTTATAAGCACTTCTATAAGCCCACAAAGCATCATTAAGTTTTTTAGACCAATTCTTCCTAGACTTGTTGACAGTCTTTTGCAAAATTAATTTGATCTCTCTATTAGTTAATTCCACTTTCCCACTAGTTTGAGGATGATACGGTGAAGAGATGCTATGATTAACATCATATTTAGCTAAAACTTTCCTAAAAGTACCATGAATAAAATGAGAACCTCCATCGGTCATAAGAATCTAGGTACTCCAAACCTAGGGAAGATAATTTCTTTAAGCATTTTTAAAGATGTCTTATGATCAGCACTTTTAGTTGGTATAGCTTCTACCCATTTAGTAACATAATCTACAGCAACAAGTATATGAGTATTACCATGTGAAGTAGGAAAAGAACCCATGAAGTCAAATCCCCAACAATCAAAAGGTTCAATAACAAGATAGTAATTCATAGGCATTTCATTACGTCTACTAATATTTCCTACCCTTTGACATTCATCACAAGAAGAAACAAACCTTTTAGAATCCTTAAATAAAGTGGGCCAATAAAACCGGATTGCAGAACCTTGTGCGCGGTCCTATCTCCTGCGTGATGGCCACCATAGCCACTATTGTGACATTTTCTCAAAATTTCATCTTGCTCATGCTCAGGAACAAATCTCCTCATAATTCCATCAACTCCCTCCTTGTATAGATGTGGGTCATTCCAAAAGTAGTGTCTCAAATCACAAAATAATTTCTTCCTCTGTTGATGAGTAAAGCTTGGAGGCAAAAAATTTGAGACAATAAAATTAGCATAATCAGCATACCAAGGATTATCATACGCGCTCACCTGGACAACTGCAAGTTGTTCATCAGGGAAACTATCATTTACGGGAGTAGGATCATGAGGTATATTTTCCATTCTAGACAAATTATCAGCAACAGGATTATCTGCACCTTTCCTATAAATAATATGCAAGTCGAATTCTTGCAAGCAAAAGCACCCTTCTAATAAGCCTAGGCTTAGCACCTTTCTTTTCCATCAGGTACTTAATAGAAGCATGATCAGTATGAATGGTTACTTTAGAATCAACAATGTATTGTCTAAATTTATCACAAGCAAAAACAACAGCTAAAAATTCTTTTTCAGTGGTAGCATAATTCTTTTGCGCACTATCCAAAGTTTTACTAGCATAATGAATAACATTCAGTTTCTTGTCAATTCTTTGACCAAGAACAACCCCAACAACATAATCACTAGCATCACACATAATTTCAAAAGGAAAATTCCAATCAGGTGGTTGAACAATAGGAGCAGAAATTAAAGCCTTCTTGAGAACCTCAAAAGCTACCTTACAATCTTCAAAAAAAAACGAATGGGACATCCTTTTGAAGAAGATTGGTAAGGGGTCTTGATGTCTTAGTGAAATCTTTAATAAATCTCCTATAGAAACCAGCTGACCAAGAAAACTATGTATACCTTTAACGTCCCTTGGATAGGGCATTTTCTCAATTGCTTCAATTGTATCTCTATCAACTTCAATCCCTCTCTCGGAAATTTTATGCCCGAGCACAATTCCTTCATTCACCATAAAGTGACACTTTTCCCAATTGAGAACGAGATTTGTCTCTTCACATCTCTACAAAACTTTGTTAAGATTATGGAGGAAATTGTCAAAAGAAGTTCCATAGACGGAAAATCATCCATGAATACTTCCACAATTTCCTCACAAAAGCCATGAAAAATAGCATACATGCATCTTTGAAAAGTAGCGGGAGCATTGCATAAACCAAAAGGCATACGTCTATAAGCATAAGTTCCATAAGGACAAGTAAAAGTGGTTTCCTCTTGATCTTCATATTTAAGAGCAATTTGAGAAATACCAGAATAATCATCTAGGAAACAAAAATGAGTATTCTTAGATAACCTTTCAAGCATTTGATCAATAAAAGGCAAAGGATAATGATCTTTTCTAGTAGCCTTATTTAACTTCGTATAATTAATGCACATTCTATATCCTACAACAGTTCTTTGAGGAATGAACTCATTATTATCATTAGTAACAACAATCATACCTCCCTTTTTAGTAACACAATGCACAGGACTAACCCATCGACTGTCAGCAATATGATAGATTATACCTGCATCGAGAAGCTTTAATATTTCATTTCTTACCACATCCTTCATTTTTGGATTTTATATTCTTTGATGATCAACAACGGGCTTTGCATCCTGCTCAAGATTAATAGTGTGTTGGCACACGGATGTTGAAATCCCACGAAGATCATCCAAAGTATAGCCAATTGCAGCTCAATGTTTTCTAAGAACTTCCAATAATCGCTCCTCTTCTCTCTCTGAAAGGTTAGAATTGATAATAACATGATATGTTTTCTTTTCATCTAAATATGCATATTTAAGAGTATCGGGAAGGACTTTGAGATCAAACACAGGGTCTCCCTTTGGAGGCATGGGCGTCCCCAGCGACTCCACAGGTAGATTGTGCTTTAGAATAGTTGGTTGTCTAAAGAAGACTTCATCAATTTCTTCCCTTTCCTGCATAAACATGTCATTCTTGTGCTCTTCCATGAATTGCTGCAAAGGATCATTAAGTGGTACAGCAATATAAGCTATTCTTTCAATAATAAGATCCTCATTAGGTAACTCTTTCTCATATCGATGTCTAGTAAACTTACAAAAATTAAATTCATAAGGTTCTCCAGCGAATTGCACAGACACTTTCTCTTTCTTAAAATCTATAACAGCACTACAAGTATTTAAGAAAGTCCTACCGAATATAAGAGGGCAAAATTTATCCTTAACCGATCCTAAAACAAGAAAATCGGTGGGATATTTGTAACAGCCCCAGATTAGTACCCTAAAATATGGGCCAATTTTTCACTTTTGTTGTGCATTGCATCATGGCATCCATCTAAAATTTCTAATATGGAAATAAAAGCAACACCTAGAAATGAAAACAAAGGAAAGCAAAACCCTTCCTCACATTTTCCAAACTAAATGCCTTGCCCGAAATGGCCAAACCAAATGCAGAGCTCAAGTTGGCAACACACTTTATTCTTGAACTTCCAAATTGTTTAGGAAGTTCCCAATTTGCCTCTTATCCCCAATTCTCAAATTCCAAGTTTTGTCAAATAATAAATAAATTTGAGAATTCATTTTGGTACATTACAAACTATATTTTTGGAACCAAGTTAAGTTTTCCAAAAATTTAAACTAAAATCATGGGGAGCTTCAATATTTTTATATGGGCCTCCATAAATATTTTCATTATTTTTGGGAATGTTTAAATACTCTAAATAAAGGAATTTTGGGAAATATCAAAAATGCCTTAATTTAAACCCTGGGAACAAATGTGGGTCAAAACTTTTTATTTGACCTCACCAATTTTTGTGGAGCACCTAAAGGTAATTTGGAGCCCACATGAATTTTTGCACATTTTATAAAAATGTTTTAGTGCCCCAATTAAATCACTGAAGTCTGCTGAACTTAAAAGAAAAACAGAAATTGCAGATTTTGTTTAAATTACTGACAGTGGGTCCCCACTGTCAGTCTCTCCTTCTCCCTCCTCTCTCCTCTCCACTGGCGCCATGCTGCGGCTTGTCCTCCCATGCCGCCGTGGCCTCGCTGCCGTGCGTGCCGTGGCCCCCCTCTTCGAGGTCAAGGATGCACACGAGGCCGCCCTCCTGTCTCGCTCCCCACCTGCTCCTCACCTGCCCCTCCCCTGTTCTTCCCCTCGCTCTCCCATCGTGTCCGTCACCGTCGACCGCGAGCTCGCGCCGTCGGCGAATAGCTACCGTCGAAGCTCCCCGCCCGGATCGAAGACTACCACCAGGACCGCCTCGCCGTCATCTACCTTCTCGTTGAAGCAATCGGCCTGGGGTGCCGGGAATCGGCCGGGACGGTCGATTCTTCGCCGCCTCCTACTTTTCCGGCCGATCGAGCCGCCGTGGACCGCGCCGCCGCCCTTGATCTCCTCCGACCACCCGCGGCCAGCCACGCATCGCTGGTGAGCCCGCGCACCTCCTGGACACCCCCTCTCTCCTCCTCCTCCTCTGTGGCCTCGCCTCCGTGCGGGAGGCCGCCGGCCGTCCGCCATGGCGCGGCATGTCGCGCACGCGCACGTCGTCTGACGCCAACCCTCCGTCCACCAGCACGCGCTAGAGCACCGCCCCGCCCGGCACACGGTTGCACACACGCTTGACTGCGTAGCGCCGCCCAAACCACGTCGCCGCCGGTCGATTTCCCCGTCGGGTGCCGCCGCGCTCATGTCCCGCTTGTCCGGCCTGGACCCGGCCTCTCATTTGGCTTGGGCCGGCCACGGGCCGGACCGTTCGGCCACCCTCCCGGCCTGGGAGCCCCGCCTGGGCTGGCCAAAGGCCGGGCCACTCGGGTTGGTGCCCGGCCTGCCTCCCGGCCTGGCCGGCTTGAGGCCGGCCTGTCTGGTATTTGATTTTCCTTTTGGAAAATAAAAGCAAATCAAAACAATTCATATCTTTTCAAATAATGACTCAAAAATAGCAATTTAAATACCAAAATGCTCAGGAAGACAAACTCTAGCTGTTAGAGAAGTTGAAACCATCTCTTGAGTTTATTTTCTTGCTGTTCACATATGAATTCCTAAAATGGGTTAAATAATACCAAATCGGGAAAATTCATAACTCGTGGAAATAATTAACCAAAATTGGAGAATAAAATATCAATGTGATCAACACTCTAATTGCTATCAAACCATGCTAATATTACATCATGATCACAAATAATTATTTGATGTTATTCATAAATGATTAAATGAATTAAATTTGAATAATTATTTAATTCACTATTTAATCATCGGTACTCCGAAAATTACAAATAAAATACCAAATTGATCGCAATGACGAAACCTATCCTTTCATGTCATGATCATGCATATTTGAGCCATTTCTCTAATAATTGATAATTTATAAAGAATTGTGATCACTAAGGTAAATATGGGGTTGCTTCCAAATAATTGCACTAATTATTTGGAACTCCATTTAAATTGTTATATCCATCAAATGTTGACATCCTTGCATCAATTTGACATGTCATCATGTGATTGCGCATTGCACCTTGTGATCGTGTGATTTATGTGTTGCTTTGTATTTTCTTTTGGGCATCGATAGATTCCGGAGTCGAGGGTTCCCTCTCCTACCCCGACGAGCAATACTACGCTACCCGGCAGCAAGGCAAGAGATAACCTAACCTTCTTGGCATCTAGCATCCTATGCTTTTATCAAATTATTTTATCCACCATAATATTGCATGCGGTTCAAATGTCTTTTGGTATGATATAGAGAATCCTATGATTGCATGTTTTTCCCCGAGCCAATCACATGTATCCCTACCTATGAACCCTAGGGTTGAAGTGTTGGCCGAGATAAAGTTATATTGTTGTACTCATATGCTCAGCTATGATTAGCCATGCTAAATAGATGCTTTATGTCCGTTATTAATTCCATAATTGTTGGTATTGATGGAACATTTCGGTCATGGTGGATAATGGAGATGCTTAATTAAAATGCTAAGAAGGCTTGGATGAGTTGCCCTCGGGGAGGGTGATTTGCCTCATTCTTGCCGCCTAGGATGAACGTGCTTTTAGCTGGAACCAAGAAAACGAGCGTGCTCCCGGAGGTGGGGGCATATGGAACCCCCTTTGACCGAATAATCTGTGAGGGGCTTGTCAAGGGTCCTCTAGTTTGCTATTTCCATTTGCGCATGTGTGGTGTTGGTGGAAAAAGGAAACGATGATGGTGGTGTGTAGGATGTGACGGTGGGGCAGGGCGCTGGGAGCGCTGAACCTGTCCTTCCGCCACTGATGGCCCTTGAGTAAGTCTCATGCTTTGTAAAGGTCTAACCGCGCCTGCTTGCCGGCCTTCCCCGGAAGAGGGTCATTTAGGTGAGTCGGACGGTACCAATGGGTAAAGTAGTACACCCCTGCAGGGTAAATCTTTTCGAAAAGCCGTGTCCACGGTTATGGACAAACTCTTGGGAAAGGCGCATTAGCTCATAGATAAAGTTAACCTAATTGATATGGCAGCTAGAGGTTGCATAATAAACTTGTGATAAAGGTTCATTTCCTCGAGGGTGAGTCGAGGGAGTGCCTTTGTGTGAGATGAGTGGTGATGGTTATGAGTAGGTTCGTCGAGAACCGAAGATGACAAATGTTTACTCTCTTACCCCGTTTATAAAATATTCTGAGTAGACGCCTGTCTTGTGTCATTTATGTTCGGTTTATGAAAATTAGCTTTATGCAAAAGAACTACATATAAAGCTTTAGAGCCTCCGTCAGTCATTGGGCCTATATCGCCCTACTAAACTTGCGAGTACATCGTACTCAGTCTCTCTTTGCTGCCTCTATGATTTTGTATTGCAGAGGAGGACGACACCGAGCAACTAGGTGGGTTCTTCGTTGACGTCGACTACTAGTCTGGGGTTCCCAGGTGGCAGCTTGGGACCGTGGAACAAGCTGGCTTGGGTGATGTTTATCTGTAGGCCTCTTAGGCCATAATTTGCTTCTTGTTGTATTAGACAACGCTACTTCGCTTCCGCTTGTTGAATTGTAGGATCTGTGATCCTTTTGCCTTGTAATATTTGTATTCTTCTCGTTATATGAGTTGCTATATAAATGTTTTGTGTCGTAGAGTCATGCTTTGTGCCAGTTCTGTTCCACAAGTCTCGATCTTTGTTTTATACATTGATGGTTGTGTTGACTACATAGCCTCTCTGTATAATTCCGGGGTCGGGGCGTTACAAGTTGGTATCAGAGCAGGACTGCCTGTAGGAAACCCGTTCTTTTGGTCGATGTCGAGTCTAGTTCGTGAAAATTATTTTCAACCTAAAAATGAGTTGTGAAAACCCTCCTAGGATTCTTTTTACTCCTCATCCAACTCACTCTGATCTCGGTGTCATCTTACCTCTATTTGATTTTAACGGTTCTTCTGATCATCGGCAAAGTTCTAAATCTTTAGGATCTCGGGGTTTGGGTTCCTACCTTTAGTTACTAGTTATCCTTACTCCTCTGCCAACCCTAAAATATGAAGAGAGGAAGTATGATGGTTCGTCAAGATATTTCTTTGCTTTAGCCCAAGATCTTGAACCGAAGGTCCCGGATTGTGCTAGGGCTCCGGTGTAATTATTCATGAGGGCTGTCACCCTTGTGAGTGTTATGCTATTGTGGGTCCCAGTGCATGAAGCTGATCTTTAACCCAAGATCTTTCTGTTGAACCCTAATGTTATTTATCTATATCTGGAAGCAACAATGATCTATCTTATCTGTCGGAATCGGTTACTAACTTGTCGTTGTTCCAATTCTTCAGAATGGCTCCTACCCGTCGTGGGGAACATAGCAGCCCTGATCCGCCACTGCCCCCTTCGATGGCGGAGGTGATGATGGCTATCGAGCAAAACCGTCTGCGCAATGAGCGGTTGCTCGAGCAGCTGGTCCAGCAGGGGGCCAGGAGGAACACGGACTGCACCACTCTCAACCAGTTCTTGCGGTCCCAACCTCCCTCTTTCTCCGAGGCTAAGGAGCCGCTTGATGCGGATGATTGGCTTCGGGCTATCGAGCGCAAGTTCGCCGCTCTTCACGTTCCGGCGGCAGAACATGTCAACTTCGCCACCTACCTTCTGGAAGGAGCCGCCGGCTCCTGGTGGGAGAGCCACGTGGCCATGGTTGCCGCGGGCCATGTTGTCACTTGGGAGGAGTTCCGCGCCGCTTTCCGTGCGGCGTACATCCCCAAGCCCATCCTCGAGCTCAAGAGGCGGGAGTTCCTGGACCTAACCCAGGGACGCATGGACGTCCAAGCCTATGGGCGGGAGTTCAACCACCTCTCCCGTTACGCCCCTCGGGACGTGACGAATGATGAGGACAAGCAATACCTCTTCCGCAAGGGGCTCGCACCTCGTCTCCGATACGAGCTCCTACCTTTCAAGTTCACCTCCTACCAAGAGCTCTACAACCAGGCCCTCACCATGGAGCAAGGTAGGAAGGAGCTGGAGGCTTCTAAGAGGCCAGCTCCAGCTGATCACCAGAGCTCCTCCTCCTCTGAGGGCAAGAAGCGCAAGGTCTTCGTGCCTTTCAGCACCGTGCCGAAGGCGCCCTTCGCGCCGAAGCCCGCCGGGTACCTGCCACCTCCGCCTCGCCCAGCTACTTCGACCTTGGGTGCGGCTGGAGGCGGTTTTCGCCCCCGACTGCCTGCACCACCGGGAGTCACGTGCTTCGCTTGTGGCCAGCCGGGGCACTACTCCAGGGAGTGTCCCCAGAAGGCACCGGCTACCTCGGCACCTGCACCAGCACCCTCTACCCCAGCCGCCAAGGCTACCACCGTCAGCCGTGGTCGTCTGAACCACGTCTCGGCTGAAGGCATTGAGGAGGACCCCGGAGTTCTCATGGGTATGCTTCGAATCAATGATACTCCAGCTTCAGTCTTATTTGATTCTGGAGCATCGCATTCATTCATATCCACATCATTTGCACTCAACCATCAAATACCGTTTGAGGATATGGACTCCCTGTTAGTGGTCAAGACCCCAGGCTCTAGTTGGCACACTCGCTGGATGTCTCCGGAGGTTCAGATTTCTATAGCAACAATTCCTTTTCCGTTTTCGTTGATAGCACTACAGTCAGTGGGGATAGATGTCATTCTGGGCATGGATTGGCTAGCCACATATCAGGCCAAGCTAGACTGTGTTGCCAAGACTATCACAGTAAACCACCCAACCTATGGACTAGTGTGTTACTGGTCCCCTACTTCCGCAACCCCGTCCACTGCCACTCCCCTCTCTTCGGAGATCTATCCTATTTTCCTGGAAGGTATCACCCCACCTGAGATACATGAGGTGGTTGTGGTGTGTGATTTCCCCGATATTTTTCCTGAAGAGTTGCCTGGCAGGCCATCTGATCGAAGTGTGGAATTCGTCATTGAATTGGTTCCGGTAACCGCCCCAACTTTCAGAAGGCCTTACCGCATGCCAGCGGAAGAGCTAACAGAGTTGAAGAAGCAACTTGATGAGCTGCTGGAAAAGGAATTCGCCCGTCCGAGTAGCTCGCCTTGGGGCTTTCCGGTCATCTTTGTCAAAGGATGGAATACCGATGATCCTAGACTGGTGGTTGATTACCGCCCTTTGACTGCGGTGACCGTCAAGGACAAGTATCCTACTCCTCGAATAAATGACCTATTCGATCATCTAGCCGGTGCAACGGTATTCTCTAAGATGGATCTGAGGTCAGGATATCATCAGATCAAAATTAGAAGGGAGGATATTCCGAAGACGGTCTTCACTACTCAATATGGCATATATGAGTATACCCCGGCAGAAAAGTTACTATGACAGATCTCCCCTATCAACTTGAGTTGCTTACCAATTTCCCGGATGTTCATAAGGTGTACCATGTTTCCCTCTTCCCTCTTCCTACTCTAGGAATCTCGGGGCGAGATTCTTGTAAGGGGGGTAGAATTGTAACAGCCCCAGATTAGTACCCTAAAATATGGGCCAATTTTTCACTTTTGTTGTGCATTGCATCATGGCATCCATCTAAAATTTCTAATATGGAAATAAAAGCAACACCTAGAAATGAAAACAAAGGAAAGCAAAACCCTTCCTCACATTTTCCAAACTAAATGCCTTGCCCGAAATGGCCAAACCAAATGCAGAGCTCAAGTTGGCAACACACTTTATTCTTGAACTTCCAAATTGTTTAGGAAGTTCCCAATTTGCCTCTTATCCCCAATTCTCAAATTCCAAGTTTTGTCAAATAATAAATAAATTTGAGAATTCATTTTGGTACATTACAAACTATATTTTTGGAACCAAGTTAAGTTTTCCAAAAATTTAAACTAAAATCATGGGGAGCTTCAATATTTTTATATGGGCCTCCATAAATATTTCATTATTTTTGGGAATGTTTAAATACTCTAAATAAAGGAATTTTGGGAAATATAAAAAATGCCTTAATTTAAACCCTGGGAACAAATGTGGGTCAAAACTTTTTATTTGACCTCACCAATTTTTGTGGAGCACCTAAAGGTAATTTGGAGCCCACATGAATTTTTGCACATTTTATAAAATGTTTTAGTGCCCCAATTAAATCACTGAAGTCTGCTGAACTTAAAAGAAAAACAGAAATTGCAGATTTTGTTTAAATTACTGACAGTGGTCCCCACTGTCAGTCTCTCCTTCTCCCTCCTCTCTCCTCTCCACTGGCGCCATGCTGCGGCTTGTCCTCCCATGCCGCCGTGGCCTCGCTGCCGTGCGTGCCGTGGCCCCCCTCTTCGAGGTCAAGGATGCACACGAGGCCGCCCTCCTGTCTCGCTCCCCACCTGCTCCTCACCTGCCCCTCCCCTGTTCTTCCCCTCGCTCTCCCATCGTGTCCGTCACCGTCGACCGCGAGCTCGCGCCGTCGGCGAATAGCTACCGTCGAAGCTCCCCGCCCGGATCGAAGACTACCACCAGGACCGCCTCGCCGTCATCTACCTTCTCGTTGAAGCAATCGGCCTGGGGTGCCGGGAATCGGCCGGGACGGTCGATTCTTCGCCGCCTCCTACTTTTCCGGCCGATCGAGCCGCCGTGGACCGCGCCGCCGCCCTTGATCTCCTCCGACCACCCGCGGCCAGCCACGCATCGCTGGTGAGCCCGCGCACCTCCTGGACACCCCCTCTCTCCTCCTCCTCCTCTGTGGCCTCGCCTCCGTGCGGGAGGCCGCCGGCCGTCCGCCATGGCGCGGCATGTCGCGCACCGCGCACGTCGTCTGACGCCAACCCTCCGTCCACCAGCACGCGCTAGAGCACCGCCCCGCCCGGCACACGGTTGCACACACGCTTGACCGCGTAGCGCCGCCCAAACCACGTCGCCGCCGGTCGATTTCCCCGTCGGGTGCCGCCGCGCTCATGTCCCGCTTGTCCGGCCTGGACCCGGCCTCTCATTTGGCTTGGGCCGGCCACGGGCCGGACCGTTCGGCCACCCTCCCGGCCTGGGAGCCCCGCCTGGGCTGGCCAAAGGCCGGGCCACTCGGGTTGGTGCCCGGCCTGCCTCCCGGCCTGGCCGGCTTGAGGCCGGCCTGTCTGGTATTTGATTTTTCCTTTTGGAAAATAAAAGCAAATCAAAACAATTCATATCTTTTCAAATAATGACTCAAAAATAGCAATTTAAATACCAAAATGCTCAGGAAGACAAACTCTAGCTGTTAGAGAAGTTGAAACCATCTCTTGAGTTTATTTTCTTGCTGTTCACATATGAATTCCTAAAATGGGTTAAATAATACCAAATCGGGAAAATTCATAACTCGTGAAATAATTAACCAAAATTGGAGAATAAAATATCAATGTGATCAACACTCTAATTGCTATCAAACCATGCTAATATTACATCATGATCACAAATAATTATTTGATGTTATTCATAAATGATTAAATGAATTAAATTTGAATAATTATTTAATTCACTATTTAATCATCGGTACTCCGAAAATTACAAATAAAATACCAAATTGACCGCAATGACGAAACCTATCCTTTCATGTCATGATCATGCATATTTGAGCCATTTCTCTAATAATTTGATAATTTATAAAGAATTGTGATCACTAAGGTAAATATGGGGTTGCTTCCAAATAATTGCACTAATTATTTGGAACTCCATTTAAATTGTTATATCCATCAAATGTTGACATCCTTGCATCAATTTGACATGTCATCATGTGATTGCGCATTGCACCTTGTGATCGTGTGATTTATGTGTGCTTTGTATTTTCTTTTGGGCATCGATAGATTCCGGAGTCGAGGGTTCCCTCTCCTACCCCGACGAGCAATACTACGCTACCCGGCAGCAAGGCAAGAGATAACCCAACCTTCTTGGCATCTAGCATCCTATGCTTTTATCAAATTATTTTATCCACCATAATATTGCATGCGGTTCAAATGTCTTTTGGTATGATATAGAGAATCCTATGATTGCATGTTTTTCCCCGAGCCAATCACATGTATCCCTACCTATGAACCCTAGGGTTGAAGTGTTGGCCGAGATAAAGTTATATTGTTGTACTCATATGCTCAGCTATGATTAGCCATGCTAAATAGATGCTTTATGTCCGTTATTAATTCCATAATTGTTGGTATTGATGGAACATTTCGGTCATGGTGGATAATGGAGATGCTTAATTAAATGCTAAGAAGGCTTGGATGAGTTGCCCTCGGGGAGGGTGATTTGCCTCATTCTTGCCGCCTAGGATGAACGTGCTTTTAGCTGGAACCAAGAAAACGAGCGTGCTCCCGGAGGTGGGGGCATATGGAACCCCCTTTGACCGAATAATCTGTGAGGGGCTTGTCAAGGGTCCTCTAGTTTGCTATTTCCATTTGCGCGTGTGTGGTGTTGGTGGAAAAAGGAAACGATGATGGTGGTGTGTAGGATGTGACGGTGGGGCAGGGCGCTGGGAGCGCTGAACCTGTCCTTCCGCCACTGATGGCCCTTGAGTAAGTCTCATGCTTTGTAAAGGTCTAACCGCGCCTGCTTGCCGGCCTTCCCCGGAAGAGGGTCATTTAGGTGAGTCGGACGGTACCAATGGGTAAAGTAGTACACCCCTGCAGGGTAAATCTTTTCGAAAAGCCGTGTCCACGGTTATGGACAAACTCTTGGGAAAGGCGCATTAGCTCATAGATAACGTTAACCTAATTGATATGGCAGCTAGAGGTTGCATAATAAACTTGTGATAAAGGTTCATTTCCTCGAGGGTGAGTCGAGGGAGTGCCTTTGTGTGAGATGAGTGGTGATGGTTATGAGTAGGTTCGTCGAGAACCGAAGATGACAAATGTTTACTCTCTTACCCCGTTTATAAAAATATTCTGAGTAGACGAATGTCTTGTGTCATTTATGTTTCGGTTTATGAAAATTAGCTTTATGCAAAAGAACTACATATAAAGCTTTAGAGCCTCCGTCAGTCATTGGGCCTATATCGCCCTACTAAACTTGCGAGTACATCGTACTCAGTCTCTCTTTGCTGCCTCTATGATTTTGTATTTCAGAGGAGGACGACACCGAGCAACTAGGTGGGTTCTTCGTTGACGTCGACTACTAGTCTGGGGTTCCCAGGTGGCAGCTTGGGACCGTGGAACAAGCTGGCTTGGGTGATGTTTATCTGTAGGCCTCTTAGGCCATAATTTGCTTCTTGTTGTATTAGACAACGCTACTTCGCTTCCGCTTGTTGAATTGTAGGATCTGTGATCCTTTTGCCTAGTAATATTTGTATTCTTCTCGTTATATGAGTTGCTATATAAATGTTTTGTGTCGTAGAGTCATGCTTTGTGCCAGTTCTGTTCCACAAGTCTCGATCTTTGTTTTATACATTGATGGTTGTGTTGACTACATAGCCTCTCTGTATAATTCCGGGGTCGGGGCGTTACAATATTTTACCTTACCACATAAGACTTCAACGTCTCTTACAATTCCCACCGGATAGATGACATCTCTATTGGCCAATTTAACTTCCAAGTCAATATCTTCGAGCTCACATGGTGCAATCTCGCGCATCACTTCTTGATAAAGTGAATAAGGAATAGCACTTGTGCTTGCACCCATATCACATAGTCCATAATAGCAATGATCACCTGTCTTAACATAAACAACAGGAGTACCAACAATTTTTGCACTTTTATCCAGCTTAACAATGTTAGTGGCAGCCTCACAAAAATAAATCGAACCTCCGTCAATATTCTCGGTTACAAGATCTTTAACCAAAGCTACTGGAGAGGTAACTTCAATTTGTTCATCAAGTTCTAAAGCTTTTCTTTCACTTTTATTAACCACACTACCAACAGAAGAGTGTTCTTTAATTCTTATAGGAAATGGTGGTTTCTCGAAGTGAACAACAGGTATGACAGATTCAACAGTATGAACTTGTATTTCGTTTTTTTTGGAAGCGCATTACCGTAAGGGAAGCCCCTATGGTGTAATTTTAAAATAAATGGGGGAGGAGAACCTCAAGGAACAGAGTACAGGGTGAATTACATTAAGGAGGCGGGAGGTGTATTTCGTTATTAGCAAGCATGTATTTTTTACAAACATGCTTAAAAGGTTCATGATACTTTTTCCATTTTTCTCTAGGGATATTAATATGAGTTGCAAAGGACTTACAAAAATCAACACCAATTTGAGGAACAAGCCCAAACTTAGCACTAAGCACATTAAAACTTTCAGTTTCCACAAAAGATTTAATGCAATCATACTCATAGTTTATACCTGTCTATTTACCTTTATCAATTTCCCAATCCTCAGCATTACGATAGATCCTTTCAATAAGATCCCATTTAGCATTCACCTTTTTGCTTGTAAAAGACTCAAGAGAAGAGGCATCAAGCATATCCTTATCATGACGTGACAATCGTGCATAGAAATTATTAACAATAATATCATTTGAGAGCTCATGATTAGGGAATTTGAGCATTAAGGATTTCAATCTCCCCCAAGCTTGAACGATGCTCTCTCCATCACGTGGCCAAAAGTTAAAGATATAATTCCTATCTTGATTAATTTCACGAAGAGGGTAAAATTTGGAGTAAAAGAGAGACATAAGCTCTTTCCAATCCATCAAATGAGAATTATACAGAAGCCTATACCAATCCAATGCTTTCTCCTTTAGTGACATTGAAAATAATTTCCTCATGATTACCACCTCTTGTACACCTGCAATCTTAAATAGGTCACACAATTCTTTAATATAAAGCAAGTCATAACCAGGATGGACGGTTCCATCTCTAGCATAACGATTATTCATAACGCGATCAACTATTCCCATAGGAATTTTAAAAGGAATGATTTCAGTTGGAGGACTCTTATCCACCATGTGAATGATGGGAGAGTCACTCCCAAACAACATATTGAGTGAAGAGCACTCCATAATGAAGTAAAGTAACAAACAAAAATAAAAACAACACTTACAATAAAAGTTTTCCTTACCAATAGCGCTACGCTCCCCGGAAACGACACCAAAAAAGAGTCTTGATGACCCACAAGTATAGGGGATATATCGTAGTCCTTTCGATTAGTAAGAGTATCGAACCCAACGAGGAGCAGAAGGTGTTGACAAGTGGATTTCAGCAAGTTTTCACTGCAAGAACTAAAAGGAAAATGTTTATGGATTTTTGGTTTAGCAAGCAAATAAAGAATGAGTAAATAAAAGATTGCAACTATTGTTGCAGTAAGTGGCCCAATCCTTTTTAGCACAAAGGACAAGCCGGTTGTATTACTTATGATGATTAAAACGTTCCTGAGGACACATGGGAATTTCTGCCTAGCCATTTTCATTGCACGCCGTTGATTAATCTTCAACATTTTGATAAGTATTGTGTGGGTGCACCTATGCTAATATACCGCCCTTGCTTAGACAAATACACACTTGTGATTAAACCTCTCGCAAGCATCCGCAACTACGATAAAGTAATTAAGATAAAACCTAACCACAACTTTAAACTCAGGGATCCTACACTCCCTAGTGCACTAGTTTGCAAATTGGGGTTCAGGTTTCTGTCACTCCGGCAACCCTACCATTAGCAAACTAAATACACCATGCATTCCCCTAGGCCCTCAAAGGTGAAGTATCATGTAGTCAACATTCACACGATACCACTAGAGGAATAACAACACAACAAAAGATCATCAAACCATTAAATATTACTCAACATTATGTAATTACTAGCAACTAGGCTTTCCCCATGTCCTCAAGAACCAAATGAATTACTCACGAGACATCAAATAGATCATGATCAGTGGTGGTATAAATATAGATAATAATCTGATCGCAACGGTATTCACCGATAAAATTCACAAGCATCAACTACAAGGGGTAATCAACACTCGGGAAATGATCCCAATGAACTAACAAGTCACAACTTCAAAAGCTACAGCGAGATGAGATGGAGTGGTGATTGTGATGATGGTGGAGATGATGTTGATGATGATCCCGATGATGCCCGGCATGATGGCGATGACGATGGCGGCGATTTCCCCCCTCCGGGAGGGAATTTCCCGGCAGATTTCTCCCTGCCGGAGCTCTTCTTTTCTCTGTCTGGTTTCCGCCACACAAAGGCGGCGAAATATTTCTTCGTGGATGCCCCCGACGTTTTTTAGGTCAAAAACTAAAATGAGAGCACAAAATGTTAACTGAAATGCAACATTCACATTAATGATTAGGTGAAATCATTTTTCCATAGGTGCATTGCAAACATCGTACGTGATTTATATTGTTGTTTGTTGTTAAATCTTGTAGTTCTACATTTGTACACTTCTTTGGTTTTAGTTTTGAAGAATTTGAATCATGGGGTTTGCGGTGCGTGTGCGGGGCAGTTTGCGAGCGCAATTTCGGACTGAAACAGGCGAGAGATTTACGGGTGAGAGGAGTAATTAGGGGAATCGAATGCTGTGATTACGGGATATCGTCGAGGATTTTTTAAGGCGGAGCGAAGCGTTTTAGCGCTATACACGGAAGGAATGCGTGCCTTTGGATACGTGGTTGGACGGTCCCGATCTGCTGGATCTGCCACCTCTCTCTTTTTATATTAGTGGTGATTTTTATTTTTGAAATTCAGAAGCCTAAAAAAAACTGAACTGAACATGGCAAGGAAGTTTACCTGGGCCGGACTACGCATGCAGGTCTTCAGGCATTTTCGCGCCAAGTTACGGTCGAAGCGCTGTATAGGGGCGCCCGAACCCAACCGAGGCCATCCTCCCACATGACTGGCGTAAACGTGTGGGTGGGCTCCCCTTTATATGGCGACGTATCCGGTGAAAACTCGTTTTCAGTGGAAACTTGCGAACTTCTATTTTTGGCCATCAGATGCATCACGGACAGCACATATCAAAAGTGGGATTTCTAATCAGTGTCAACGACCACGCACTCCCTGACGAAGACCAAGGCACAAGGGAGCAAGAGAAGGCTAGTGGGCCGCGCGTTGGCCGGCCCACGAGGGCGAGACGGGCTCCAGCATGGATGGCGAATGGTGAATGGGCCACTTGAGGAGTGACGTGTGTAGAGAGCTATTTAAGAGAGGACGAGTAGATCGCTGAGACTTGGCTTGTAAGAAAGAACCGGACGGCGATGCCGTGTATGAACTGGCTCGGGGGTGGTTGGGTGGATCGGGCCAGATCCAATTCCTTCTGATTTGTGTGAATCCTGTGAGATTTCTAGATTAGATCGGGGGAATCTTACATTTGGTATCAGAGCCAGTCGATCTGGAGCTTCCGGTTCATTCCCACGACACCAGATTCGCCTCCCACAGGAGATCGGCGATCATGGAGAACCTGACGCCGGAAGGCCGCGTCATCTACAACATGCTGATGGCGGACACGCGTGAAGCCTACGAGTCCAGATTCCTGAACCACAAGAAGGAGATCCTGGGCACCGTAAGGTCCTTCATCGACAACACCAACAAACAGTTCAAGGACATCGACGAGTCGCTGACTCTGGCTCAGGAGGCGATGGGGGCCGATCTGGAGGCCGTGAAGGAGACGCTCAGTGGTGACATCGCGGGCGTCAAGGCATCCCTGAGCGGGGAGATCTTGCAGCTGGCGGCTGCGGTGGATCGCGCCATGCATCCTCGATCTAGCACCGAGACGAGGACCTCCCAGGCGCCAATTACCGGGCGGTCGGGAGGGGATCCTGTCGGCCCAGTTGGGCACTACGCTACATCGAGTTGCCGGGGGCTGGCGTGCTCACCGAGCACGCCACCTCCGATCGGAGGTACGCTCACCGGCCACAATCTTTTGTCAGCTCTCAATTCTGCCTGTAGTCATTCAGTACCTGATGCCTCTGCATCTGCTCCTCGAGTGGAACTGCCGCAATTCGAGGGCGCCAATCTGAAGCTGTTGCAGCGTAGATGCGAAGAATATTTCCAGAGGTGGGGAACGCCCAGCACGCATTGGGTTTCCTATGCTTCTTCGCAATTCACGAGAGCCACTGGAACGTGGTTAGAAGTGTTCCTTGCTAGAACCCCAAACGCAACATGGAAGGAGTTTGTGTTCGCGGTGCAGAGCAGATTCATGCATAACCAGCATCAAATTTTACTGCGGCGTCTGTATCACATCTCCCAAACCGGCACCGTGGAGGACTATGTTCAGCGCTTTTCCGATTTGGTGGACAAGTTGGCTGCGTACGATCCGAATCCAGATCCACTGAATCATCTGACTCGCTTCCTGGATGGCCTGAAACCAACTGTCAGAGTCTTGGTTGCGATTCAGCAACCGGCTGATTTGGATGCTGCGTTTACAATGGCATTACTCTATGAAGAATTGGCGACGGTAGCATGGGATCAAATTTTCTAGGTAATCAGACAGCCGTGAATAGGCGTGCTCACCCCCTGCCATTGCCTCCACCACCGCCTCCATCGCGTTGGGTCTCGAAGACAGTTGAGGAGAAGCGCACCGCGGAGGCGTCACGACCCAACAATGAGGATAAGTGGCAGAGTTTGAAGGCATACCGTCGATCTAAGGGGCTGTGTTTCCTCTGTGGGGAGCGCTGGGGTCGTGACCACTAGTGTAAGAACAACATACAGCTACATATTGTGCAAGAAATGCTAGAATGCATGCAAGATTCCGAAATTTTGGAAGATGAGGAAGGCAAAGGGGAAGTGCCATCTGAAGCAGGCACACAACTGATGATGCTATCGTTGGCAGCAGTAAACGCAGAAGTGGTCTCCCCAAAACTATGAAATTAATGGTACTGATACAGGGCAAACCTTTCTATTGACTCGTGGATTCTGGTAGTTCAGCCTGTTTCATTGACAAGAATAGAATGGAAGACATACAAGGGGGTCAACAGCAGAATGAAAAGGTACAGGTGCAGGTGGCCGGAGGGGCTCTACTGCAGAGTGCCTGGCATTTTCCTCAACTGGCTTGGCAGGTTGATGATGTTGAATTCAGAGACAATTTCAAGGTTCTGCCATTGGGGAGTTATGATGGGATTTTGGGGTGGGATTGGCTTGCAAAACACAGCCCAATGCTCACACACTGGGAGCAGGGTTGGCTAGCAATCAACCATTTGGGGAAAACAGTGGTGCTGCAAGCAGCTGATCAACCACTGCCATCAGAAGCAGTACTGGCTGTGCACCTGATGCTGGAATGCAAGGAGAACTGTGACACACCAATCCAGCCAGCCATTAAGACCTTACTACAACAATATGCCTCAGTATTTGAAGCCCCAACTGGCCTGCCTCCTAGGAGACAATATGACCATAAGATACCTTTGATCCCAGGTGCCAGACCGGTCTCTATCAGACCTTACAGGGTAGCACCTGAATTGAAAACAGAGATTGAGAAACAGATTAAGGAGCTACTAGAGCAAGGTGTAATTGTTCACAGTAATAGTGCCTTTAGTTCACCCATCTTAATGGTTAGGAAGGCTGACAAGACATGGAGATTGGTGAATGATTATAGACATCTCAACGCCCTCACTATTAAGGGAAAATACCCACTGCCAGTAATTGATGAGCTGCTAGATGAATTGTCGGGTGCCAAATTGTTTTCAAAGTTGGATTTAAGGGCTGGATACCACCAAATACGATTGGCACCAGGGGAGGAATATAAAACAGCTTTTCAAACACACAACGGCCAATATGAGTACCATGTGATGGCTTTTGGATTGACAGGGGCACCTGCCACATTCCAACATGCCATGAATGCATCCCTAGCACCAGTTCTTCGGAAGTGTGCACTGGTATTCTTCGATGATATTCTCATCTACAGTGCAAGCTTTGAGGATCATTTGCGAGATCTAGCTACTGTTTTGGGTATTCTCCAAAGGGACAAGTGGCAAGTGAAGCAGTCGAAATGTGCCTTTGCTCAAGAAAAGATTACTTACCTTGGTAATGTTATATCTGGCGAAGGAGTGTCCACTGACCCTGAAAAGATAAAGAATGTGAAGGATTGGCCAACTCCTACTAACTTGAAGGAATTAAGAGCATGGCTGGGATTCTCTCGCTACTATAGAAAATATATTCGTTTTTATGCAGTGATTAGCCATCCTCTCACAGCTTTGCTAAGGAAGGGCTCACTGTTTGTGTGGACACCTGATACAGAGCAAGCTTTTCAAGCTCTGAAAACAGCACTCATCACAACCCCGGTACTGGGGTTACCAAATTTTGACTTGCCATTCACAATTGAAACTGATGCATGCGACGTCGGCATTGGAGCGGTGTTGTCCCAGAATGGCCACCCCCTGGCATTTGTAAGCAGAGCATTAGGTCCTAGAAACATGAGTCTATCATTCTATGAAAAAGAGTATCTAGCAATCTTGTTGGCAGTTCAACAATGGCGATCTTACTTACAGCTGGGAGAGTTCATAGTGAAAACTGATCATAAAAGTCTCATTCACTTGACTGACCAGCGCTTACATACTGATTGGCAGCATAAGGCCTTAACAAAGATGATGGGTTTGCAGTTTAAGGTCGTCTACAAGAAGGGGGCACTGAATGGGGCAGATGACGCTTTGTCGCGCAAGCCACCAACCAGTTCACAGGTTTTCTCTGTTTCCACAGTGCAGCCAGCCTGGTTGGATTCAGTCCAAGCAAGTTATGCATCTGATAGCTTTGCCCAAGGTCTATTGGCAAAATTGGCATTGGACCCAAAGGCTGATGCGAATTACACATTGAATGGTGGATTGTTGCGGTATTCTGGCAGGATTTGGGTGGGGGCAGACGAAGAATTGCAGCGACAGCTGATTTCTGTGTTCCATGATAGTCCACAGGGGGGCCACTCGGGATTCCCCGTAACGTATAGGCGGCTGTGTTCATTGTTCAAGTGGCCTGGGATGAAGCGCATGGTCAGCGAATATGTGCGAGGATGTCGTATATGTCAGCAGGCGAAACCAGAGCGACTTCCACCCGCTGGCCTGTTACAGCCTCTGCCCATTCCATCTGCCCCCTTGGGAGGTTGCCACTATGGATTTCATAGACGGTCTGCCGCCTTCGCGCCAATACAATTGCATTCTTGTGGTGGTGGATAAGCTATCGAAGTACGCTCATTTCATTCCTTTGAGGCACCCGTACATGGCGGCGACAGTTGCAGAAGCCTTTGTTGACAACGTGTATCGTCTCCATGGTATGCCCCAATCCTTGGTCTCTGATCGTGACCCCATATTCACGAGTCAGTTTTGGCGAGCTGTCTTCCGAGCTACTGGCACTCAGCTGCGAATGAGCACGGCGAATCACCCAGAAACAGACGGGCAGACGGAGCGCGTGAATCAATCGATCGAGTGCTATCTCCGTTGTTTCATCAGCGCGCATCCGCAAAAATGGTCGAGATGGATTTCCCTGTGCGAATTTTGGTATAACACTAATTGGCATTCTTCTCTGGGAAGGTCACCGTTTGAGCTACTTTATGGTCGCCAGCCCAGGTATTTCGGTATTTCAGTTTCAGATCATATACCAATGACTGACGTGCAGACATGGTTGGATGAGCGTGCCCTGGTGATTGCATCCGCGAGGCAGCATCTTCTCCGTATGCAGCAGAGGACGAAGGATCAGGCAGATAAGAACAGAACTGAGCGCTCATTTCAGGTGGGAGATCACGTTTTCCTCCGCCTCCAGCCATATATTCAGCAGACAATTGCTAGGCGCAAGAACCACAAATTGGCGTTCAAATTCTTTGGCCCGTATGAGGTAATCCAGCGAATTGGGCGAGTGGCATACAAGCTGAGGTTACCAGATGGCAGTCGTGTACATCCCGTGTTTCATGTCTCTCAACTCAAGCAGTGCGTGGGTCCAGGTAATCAGGTATCGCAAACCTTGCCTTCATCGGATTGTCTGTTTCAGGTTCCTGAAGAAGTCCTCCAGACTCGAGTCCTACGGCGTGGGGATCGTACTGTGCCGCAAGTGCTTGTTCGTTGGAGTGGCATGCCCAAGGAAGCGGCGACATGGGATGACTACGAGGTTCTTCACCAGCAATTCCCTCTTGCACCTGCTTGGGGACTAGCAGGTTTTCAAGCCACGGGGATTGTCAACGACCACGCACTCCCTGACGAAGACCAAGGCACAAGGGAGCAAGAGAAGTCTAGTGGGCCGCGCGTTGGCCGGCCCATGAGGGCGAGAAGGGCTCCAACGTGGATGGCGAATGGTGAATGGGCCACTTGAGGAGTGACGTGTGTAGAGAGCTATTTAAGAGAGGACGAGTAGATCGCTGAGACTTGGCTTGTAAGAAAGAACCGGACGGCGATGCCGTGTATGTACTTGCTCGGGGGTGGTTGGGTGGATCGGGCCAGATCCAATTCCTTCTGATTTGTGTGAATCCTGTGAGATTTCTAGATTAGATCGGGGGAATCTTACAATCAGCCACTTAAACACTAATTAACAAATAACCCCCTGCTCTCAAACAAGATCTGCTTAGAAAGTTCTTGACGCTTCATGACTGTTCGGTTTGTCTTCGATCTTGCGGCGATGGAGAGTTGGAGACTCGCCCTCCGTCTGCCGCGACTCCCTCGGCGATCGTCACTCTGGCGCCTTCCTCGGCGATCGTCACTCCGGCGGCTCGTGTGGTGCAGTTTCCACTCCCGGCCGTGACTCCCGCAACTGGCACGATGATGTTCCCTCCGCCGACGATGTCAGAACCTGCACCATGTCATGCCCATAGAGCACGCGTCGCTGCCTTTCCTCCTAATCGACGAATTCACTGCTGCTCTGTCCACTGCCGTGCCTGTGTCTCCTCGTAGCCCGTGCAGACACACAATTTCTTTCCTTCTCATGAACCTCGCTGCATTATAGATGGAGCCTGAACCTGATAAGGAAATACATCCTCCTTCGATTAATCTAGATACCTTCAGTACACCCAAATCTGATGAGAACTTGAAGCTATTTGTGCACACACGGTTTCCTCTTACCTTGAAGAATCCTGTCACACGTACTTATCTGTTCATGTCAATATGTAGGTTATGTTCAGACTTCAGAATCATATAATGTGTCCAACCTGGTGTTGATGCTTCGCAAATCAGTAGTAGTTTTGGGGCAGTACAAAAATCCATTCGCGGTATGTTTTATAAATAGGATTTGTTTTCCTTCGTTTACTACCATTCGATCTCTTAATATTGTAGAATGAGCCTGCAAAGTATTGCAGTAGACACATCTTAAACTTCCTTCACTAGAATCTTTACAACAACAAACGCACAGCGACTAATTCCAGCAACTACTCCTACTCCGATGCGCCTAATTGAAATGAGGCAGCGTCTCGGCCGCCGGATTGACGACGCAGTGGCCGGGCCGCCGTTGCTTGGGAGCAGGGCCGCTCCCACCTGGTCGCCGCTGCATCTGGCTTCGCCGGGTCCAAGTGGAAGCGCCAGTCGCCGTCGCGTGAGGGCTTCAAGGCGGTCGCCGGGTCCAAGTGGAAGCGCCAGTCGCCTTCGCGTGAGGGCTTCAAGGCGGTCGCCGGCTCGCGTGCGGGAGCGTCGCGTCGGCCATCGCGTCTAGGGCAGCGCCGCCGGGTCGCGTGAGGAGTCTCGAGCATGATACATCCGGCGCCTTACCTTTGAGATCCCACTTTTGATCCGTGCAGTCCGCGATGCATCCGATGGCCAGCAACAGAAGTTTGCATGACCATGCAAAAAACAAAAAAAACAGAAGTTTGCATGTTTTGCACTGAATAGGAGTTTTCACCGGATACGTCGGCCCTTTATTATCTATACCTAATAATAAAAGCAACAAGCCTTCTTCCGGTCCGTCATGAATTTTACCGTTTTGCCCTCCACCAAATTACATATTACACACAATATGCCACGGTACCGGTTCGCTGTTTTTCTTCTCTCCCCGAGCGACCCCTCCTCCCGAGCAGAACATCACCGGCCAGCCCGCCACCCATCGATCACTGGCCACTGGAGTCGCCGCCCTCCCCCGGCCGGTGGAGCAGCGCTCGCCTCCTCTTTCTCGATGGACCATGGTGCCACTGTTTCCTTCCATCCATGGCCAGAGCGGAGAAACGAGGAATGGATGAGTGGCCGTGAAGTCCCCAGTAAACCAGATCTGGACCAACCGGTGACATCTTCTACCCCTTTTTATTCTAGCCATGGCAGCCGGATTTGAGGCGATGTGAGATGTTGTGTTCTTCAGATCTGAGTCGCGTTCTTCTGATCTACTACGTACATCTTTCCTTGACGCCAACGTCTTTCTCCTGTGATTCCCAAAGATCTTCCCCGCGATCTCATCGGCCCGGATCGAGATTGCTCCACAATCCCTCCTCCAACCGATTTCGTGCCATCCCCACATCGATGATTCTCGCCGCCGCCCTCGCTTTCCGCCCATGTCGCCGGCTACTCGCCGGAGGCGCCCTTCTCGGCGTCGTCTATCGGCTCAGCCTCCCGGCGCTCCCGGAAGCACAACTGATTTCACATGATGCTGCTGCTGCGACGATCGTTATCCATTCGGGGAGGAGGGGCCGGCGGCGGCAGCAGCAAGGGCTCACTGGTAACGGCGCAGAGGACCTCGTGCTACCTCTCAGGATGTCCTTCGCGGCGGTTCTCGCCCAGTTCAGTGTTTCCTCTGGTTCCTGCCTTGTGCCCGCTCACTGCCTCCACAAGCCTCGCTTGCTCCGCGCGCGAGAGGACGCCCCATTGGTCGGGAATCGGGACACGGTGATTCTCAACATTTAGTTCCCGTCCTCCAGCGCCGCCTGGACTTCTCCGCAACTAGACTCCGCCGCGCCACCGCCCAGTGCTCGCTCCCAGCTCGCCTCACCTCTCCTCTCCGGCTCTCCCTGGCTAGCGTTCTTACTGTGCGTCCCTCCTGTGCGCGCGCTGGTGCTAAGTTGCTGCCGAACTGAACTGATCGCTGCTGAACTGTACTACTGCCGCTACTCAATTGAATTATCTGCCACTGCTGAACTGAATTGCTGCTTGTTTGGGCAGCTACGGTGGTTATCAAAAATTTGACAGAAAAGAACCATTCCAGGCTTCTCACCGTGATGAGACGAGCCTACTACTCGTGTTGCGTATGCAGATGTGCTCGATTTCTATCCGGGTAAGTATTGTTTAGATGTGCTGCTAGATGAAACCTGGAGAAACGTTTATCAGTAGACCTTATTGTGCACTTGTGCATACATGTGTTGGCAAGAAAAGAAAAAAATAGGCTTGGATTATTGAGATCGCTAGACGCCGCGGCCATGCCACGGGAAGGCCGCGCCGGAGGACACCGTCATAGGGCGAGCTGGCTGTTGGGCCAGCGCCCGAGCAGCTGTGTCGGACGCCGTCGTGAAGAACAAGCGCGCTGCCACCGGGCGCTCTGAGACCGAGACCGCCATTTCAATTCAGGGCAGAGGACTCGGGGGATCCGTGTCACGTGTGTTATCTCTGAGGCTATGAAGATGCTGCTGGAGGTCATGTCCGTCATGATCCAGGTAGTGCAAAGCTTATTGATGAGAGGATCCTCGTGTGTTAATATCTCAGTTCTTGAATGTTCATTAAGAGCTCTTTCCTATATATGTGTCAATGGTTGATATTTCTTACCAATTACTACCAAACCAATGATTATTCTGGTGGATAATTGTTGGTATTTTCATATTAGAGTTTCCTCCAGGAGTATACCATCATATGTTGGTTCGTAGAGTATGTCTGCTTGCAGCCATAGCAGTAGCATGCCCTGCAAATCTTTGCTAACATTATTGGCCAGAGGGTCCCTCTGTTTGCCAAAATGTTGGTAGGAACTGTGAATTGAGTGTGTGGGTGCGCAAGTTCGCGTTGGAATGCCAGTTCTTGGGAACATTTTGCAATTTCTATGATCAACAATAATAGTTTACTACGAAGTTATGTCATGCGTGCTACTAATTGATGTAGTGACCTGGTTCCCCTCTGTAGAAACTTATCACCTCAAATGACTTAGGATGAATGCAATGCATCATTTTGTAGAATGAACTGATAGCTCCTCTTAATCTACATTAACTTTTGCAGGTAACGTTTGTTGAGGGTATCAAACGAAAGCAATATTGTCATGCACATGCTCTCTCCCTTATTGCAGGCGGAGAAGGTAATTTTTCTGATCATACAATCATCTGCTCCATTTGATCTACTTCTGAACTTATTGTTCCATTTGTATTGCCATGGTTAAACATTTGGCCGTCTAGGAGACTAGGAGTAGCTGTGAGGGTGACAAGTTCATTTATGAAGAAGAGAGCTTCTCTGATGGAATGTTATACAATGTTCTAAAATTGATGTCAAGAGAAAATTATGCAGGTCCCTCAAAGTTTTGAAACTGGTTAGAATCCCTTCATAATTATGTTTGCAAGGGAAATTAGCTATATGTCAGTGCAAAAGAGTGTGACCACCATCCAAATGCCAATACTGACCTGTACATGACATGAAATAAAATGATGAACCTCATGCGGTTTTGATCCAACACATGCATGGTGTTCATGTTCTGATCGACTAGCTAAAAATGTACAAATTTATGAGCCTCTAATACTTGCACCGTTTTCAGCATTTTATGTCAAATATTATCATGATGTGGAGATAAATATTTTTCTTTATGGCCTGCTTGCCAGCATGATGGTTCTCACTAGCTGGCTTAATTCACCTAATATTTTTTTCAGTGACTTGAGTTTTAGAACCTGGCTCTTATCATGACTTCCTTGCAGGTCTATTTCAAAGCAATAGACCCCTTTAGTGAGAGATAGCAGAGTGCCTGAATCATGACAACCTTCTGGGATGTTCTTGCATTTGTTTCCGTAGCAACGCTTAAGTTCAAACAATTCTGGTTTTATCGGTGCCGTAAGATATATGTTTTAATTACAAAGACCCTTGCTTGATATCTGTTGTGATTGATAAAATCCATATCACATGTTTAATCCATCACCCTCGTGGAGCAAAATTCGATTTTAGGATGCAGAAGTCGGTTAATTTGTTTCTTTTGATTGATCCTTAAATTTAGTAAGAATTGCATGCTCTTAGGTAATCATTCTATTTGTACATGATCCAACTCGCTCCTATCGCCTTAAGTTAATACGGATAGAGATTTGCATTGTCCATGTCAAAGATTTTCATATGGAGGAATTGCTCTGTTTAATCAATATGGTTGCCTCATGCTATGGCAGTCCCAGAGTAGTGCTTTAATATCAACGTCAGTTTGATGAATAAATTTCCTTTTGGTGTTCTTTATTTGTAGGAACAGTACATTTTTTAGTTATATCAACCAATAAATTTTTGTTATAGTTTATTTCATATACACACTGTTACAAGAAAGCACAAAACATATATGTTTATTTTCTTCGAGTTATTTCTTCTGACCCATTGGTTTTATATTTATGTCATGGTAGGGAACATTTTGATGAATCTTGAAGTTATGTTGAGCTCGTTTAGATAGAGCAAAAGGTGCTGACTGATCTTGTTCCGTGATTCCGTCGCCACAATTGATCTTATCCAACCATGTGTCGTTGTAATTCTTCTTTTTTTCTCCCGTTGCAACGCACGGGCATGTGTGCTAGTATATAAGAAAGATAGAAGCGGTGGGTTTTCGCTCGACCGGAAGGGCAAACCAGCTTACCAGCTAAGCCTGGACGCACAGCCCGAGCTTTTCGGCTCGGCCCGAGTTTGGCCAGGCTCGCCCCGAGCTGGGCTCGGCCCGCTCTCACATTTGACCGAGCCGACTTCCTTTTCCTGGACCGCAGTGGGCTCGGGCCGAGCCAGGCTCGGCTCGGTCCAGCCCGTTTGGCTCGTTTTTTTCTTCAGAATTAAGGATAAGGAGAGAAAATGGGCCAATTCCGTTGGTCCACTCATTTCCCAGCCATACAACGACGGGAGGAGCCCATACAACGACGGGAGGAGCTAGCAGCTAGGTCAAGTGTTGATATGCCCATGCGCCGCCGCTGCGCAGGACGTCGCCCGCCTCCGAGCAGCCACTTGGCCACGACCTGGCCGGCCGCTACCTTCCACCTCCTGCGCCCCCTGCCTTGTCGCCGTACACGCCGCGCGCTCCCGTCGTGGTCGACGCCGTCCACGCCGTGTGGTCGCCAGCTCGCACCGGTGCTCCACGCCTCCACCGTCGATGTCGAGCTCGCTAGGCCAAACGCGGCAGCTCAGGTCGCTCTGGCGCGCCGCTGCGGCCGGGAGAGGACGGCCCCACTCGTCAGTGACCCACCTCCATCAGGCTCGCGAGCTGCATCGAGCTGCACCGAGCTTTTGGGAAGCTCGGGCCGAACTCCATTTTACAGCTCGTCGGCAGTCTCGAGCTGGCTCGCCGCTCGCCATTCCAGCTCGGGCTTTTCTCCGGCTCGGCCCGAGCTGGACCGAGCCAGCTCGCGTCCAGGCTTATTACCAGCCACGCAATCTCCACCTCGAGAAAAAAGAGGAGCGAACATCGAACCCTAGCAGCCTCCAGATCTGGTTGTTATGGCGCTGCGCTATCTCGCCGGGAAGTTGAGGGTCCCAGCCGGCGCCGCTCTCCGGCGGGGGGAGGGCTCTCGCGGCATCGCCTACCGCTCCTCGCAGGTTCGCCTCTCCTGCTCATGCCGTAGCTCTGCGAACGCGCATACCTAGCATTAGAAAAACCACACATTTGAAATTTTGTAGTACCATGTGCGCCTCGACAAATCTTCTAGTTGTATCACCGCCGATCTGCTCAATTCATTCTCCAATTCGTTGTCTATTGCAAGGAGTCGACCTCACGCGTAGCCTTTTCCCCTTTCAAGAAAACACAAAAAATTGTATGGCGCGCTGTAGTTGGCCGTTTCCTACCTTGGCCCTTGGAGATGGATGAACTCGGAAGTGAGGGTTGATATTATAGGGGTATACATTTGGTCCTAGGAGTTTAAAAAATTCCTTTTGTTCTGTACCTACACCTTGAGAGGCTACAGCCTTTCTTAGGAAGGACTCAAATTAATGAACTGATCCCTAGGGAGTTTAGAGAGCAGGACCCCAGTATGGTCCCTCTTTGTGTCAGTTGATCCTCAACTTCTCTATGGATGAGTAGAAAATAAACGGTTTTCTCTGGTTTCTCTGCTCGGATAGGGGTAACTTAACCGATCATGGGCAAGCTAGTCCATTTTAGCTTGGCCATCTTTGCATTGGCTTATGTTAGGCATGCTTACTTGGGTACTCTATCCAGATATATAAGGTGCACATGTTCTGTTTGATTTATTCCTAACCAATAATCAGTTCAAAACGTTCATACTGTTGAAATTGTATCTGTATCCCATGCATAGTCCAGCTATTGCTAGTCGAACCAATTGTTAGTCCCAGATAAATGTTGGAAAATGGCTCCGCCTGAAGTCTCCGGATGCAAAGTTTCTTTTTTGTAGTCACCAGTTGGTTTTGTAAGCATAAAAAGGAACTGTTCTTTTTTGTTTGTGCACAGAAGCTGTAGCTAACTGTTTGGTTTATTTTGAACAAGAATATATTTATATATCATATATATCTGAAAGACGTTGCTATATTAGACTATATATATACATCTGTGCTTATGAGACAAATAATATGCATGGTTAGAAAGAGGCTCTAAACAAGCCCATTTCCAAGTAAGCAGAATGCATGTGTTATATTCTATTTTATCAAAGGCCTGAAAAGTATTTGAGTAAATTCAGATTACTCTTTTATACTTACACATTGCCATCTCAGGTGCGATATGCTAAAGAAGGCCCTGCAGCTTCGATGGAGGGTAAAGTCCGACCTGCCACAGACACTAGTAGAAAAACACCCTTTCGAACGCTGCCGAATTTGCATTCGGCCCGGTTGACTGATAAACCGGGACAAATGCCTGGCATTGGTCCCGGTTCGAGCTGCCTGGGGCCCGTGGAGCATTGGTCCCGGTTCGGTTGGGGGCATTCGTCCCGGTTCGTGGCACGAACCGGGACCAAAGCTTCGCGGAGGCTTTGGTCCCGGTTGGTGCCACGAACCGGGACGAATGCCCGAGCTTTGGTCCCGGTTCGTGCCACGAACCGGGACGAATGCCCCTCCCCTGCCTATATAACGTAACCCCACCCCCGTCTTCTTCTCTACTGTGTTATTTTTTTTGCTCGGATTGGTGGGAAGTGGGTGCTAGTTTTTATTTCCTTTGCCACGCACAAGATGTGTTCGATGAAATGCCCGAGCCACACTTAAGTTCACACAAAATGATATCCTCGACCGAGGTTAGCAACTTTATCCTTCTCATCTATAATTGATACAGAAATATTGCATGTGTCGATGTACGGTGGTCATTTCAGTATTCAATATGTTATTCTAATTGTATTTGATAAACTTAATTATATGATATGCAGATGGATGAACGGCAGCGATGGATGTACGGCGACCGACGTAGTTCTGATTTTATTACAGGCCTGTATAAATTTATCCATGTGGCTGAGGCAAACAAATATGATGGTTTTATACCTTGTCCATGTGTGGACTGTCGGAACGTTAAGGAGCACTCTTCGTCGAGAACCATTCAAGACCAACTGCTTCGGAGAGGTTTCATGCCCAGCTAATTGTGGACCAGCACGAGAAAGGGTATGATGAAGACGATGAAGAAGAAAATGATGATGAGAACTATCGTATGTTCTCTGAAGAATACGGTGATACTGCGATGGAAGACAATGAAGAAGAAGGTGGTGAAGAACAACGGACGCCAGATGAGCATGCTGATGGTCTTGGTCGGGTCATTTCCGATGTACAACGAGAATGCGATACAGAAAAGGAGAAGCTGAAGTTGGAGGCCATGCTAGAGGATCACAAAAAGTTGTTGTACCCAAATTGCGAAGATGGCAGCACAAAGCTCGGTACCACACTGGAATTGCTGAAATGGAAGGCAGAGACTGGTTTATCTGACAAGGGATTTGAAAAGTTACTGAAAATAATGAAGCCGAAGCTTCCAAAGGATAACGAACTGCCCGAGACTACGTACGAAGCAAAGAAGGCTATCTGCCCTCTAGGATTAGATGTGCAGAAGATACATGCATGCATCAATGACTGCATCCTTTACCGCGGTGAGGAGTATGAGAATTTGGATGCATGTCCGGTATGCAATGCACTGCGATACAAGATCAGACAAGATGATCCTGGTGATGTTGAGGGCGATGACGAGCCCGTCAGGAAGAAGATTCCTGCTAAGGTTATGTGGTATGCTCCTATAATACCACGGTTGAAACGTCTGTTCAGAAACAAAGAGCATGCCATGTTGTTGCGATGGCACAAAGAAGAGCGTAAGAAAGACGGGAAGTTGAGACACCCCCGCCGATGGGTCTCAATGGAGAAAAATCGAGAGAGAGTTCCCGGACTTTGCAGGTGAAGTAAGGAACTTATGGTTTGGTCTAAGTACAGACGGCATGAATCCTTTTGGGGAGCAGAGCTGCAGTCACAGCACCTGGCCCGTGACTCTATGTATCTACAACCTTCCTCCTTGGTTGTGCATGAAGCGGAAGTTCATTATGATGTCAGTTCTCATCCAAGGCCCGAAGCAACCCGGCAACGACATTGATATGTACCTAAGGCCATTAGTTGATGAACTTTTGCAGTTGTGGGCCATACCAAGTGTACGTGTGTGGGATGAGCACAAACAGATGGAATTTGACCTACGAGCGTTGCTGTTCGTAACCATCAATGATTGGCCTGCTCTTAGTAACATTTCAGGACAGTCAAACAAGGGATACAACGCATGCACGCACTGTTTAGATAAGACTAAAGGTACATATTTGGAAAAATGTAAGAAGGTCGTGTACCTGGGGTGTCGTCAATTTCTTCCAGGCAGTCACCCCGTAAGAAAGAAAGGCAAGCATTTCAATGGTGAGGCAGATCACCGGAAGAAGCCTAAGCTCCCTGATGGTGATGTTATATTTGGTATGGTCAGGGACATAGAAGTAATCTTTGGAAAGGGTCCTGGCGGTCATTCTGTTCCGAAAGACGTCGCTACCGGACACGCGCCCATGTGGAAGAAGAAATCTATATTTTGGGAGCTACCCTATTGGAAAGTCCTAGAGGTCCGGTCTTCAATCGACGTGATGCACGTGACAAAAAATATTTGCGTAAACCTGCTAGGCTTCCTCGGCGTGTATGGGAAGACAAAAGATACACCAGAAGCAAGGGAGGACCAACAGCGTATGAAAGACCCAAACAACAAGCATACAGATAAAGGGCGTCATTACTTAAGTAGCTACGCTCTTACGAAAGCAGAGAAGGAAATATTTTTTGAGTGCCTGAGCAGTATCAAGGTCCCGGCTGGCTTCTCGTCAAATATAAAGGGAATAATAAATATGGCAGATAAAAAATTCCAAAACCTGAAGTCTCATGATTGCCACGTGATTATGACGCAGTTGCTTCCGATTGCATTGAGGGGGCTTCTATCGGAAAATGTTCGAGTACCCATTGTGAAGTTATGTGCATTTCTCAATGCAATATCTCAGAAGGTAATCGATCCAGAAAGTCTGACAAGGTTACAGAAGGATGTGGCCCAATGTCTTGTTAGTTTTGAGTTGGTGTTCCCCCCATCATTTTTCAATATTATGACGCATCTCCTGGTTCACCTAGTCGACGAGATTGCAATTCTCGGTCCTGTATTTCTACACAATATGTTCCCTTTCGAGAGGTTCATGGGAGTCTTGAAGAAATATGTTCATAACCGTGCTAGGCCAGAAGGAAGCATCTCCAAAGGCTATGGAACAGAGGAGGTCATTGAGTTTTGTGTTGACTTTATTCCTGACATTAAGTCGATTGGTCTTCCTGAATCGCGGCATGAGGGGAGACTTAGTGGAAAAGGCACGCTAGGAAAGAAAGCAATGATATGTAGGGACGGGCATTCTTTCACTCAAGCACACTACACAGTTCTACAAAGTTCCACCTTCGTGGCTCCGTATATCGAGGTACACAAGAATAGTGTACGCTCGAAAAACCCAGGGAAGCCTGACTCCTGGATTAAACAAAAACACATGGAGACTTTCGGCAGTTGGTTGCGATTACATCTCATGAATGACACCGATGTTGGAGATCAACTCTACTTATTGGCCGCGTCACCATCTTCGACTGTATTGACTTTCCAAGGGTACGAGATAAATGGGAATACATTTTACACGATTGCCCAAGATAAAAAGAGTACCAACCAAAACAGTGGTGTTCGCTTTGATGCAACAGACGAGAATGGACAAAAGGACACATACTATGGTTACATAGAGGAGATATGGGAACTTGACTATGGGCCTACTTTTAAGGTCCCTTTGTTTCGGTGCAGTTGGGTCAACATGAATGGAGAAGGGGTAAAGGTAGACCAGCTGTACGGAATGACAACAGTGGATCTCAAGAATCTTGCGTACAGAGACGAACCATTCGTCCTAGCCAATGATGTGGCTCAGGTTTTCTATGTGAAGGACATGAGCTCCAGACCGAAAAAAAGAAAAGATAAGGAAAGAAATACAGCACACGATGATCCAAAGCGTCACATAGTTCTTTCAGGAAAAAGAAACATCGTGGGAGTCGAGGACAAGACAGACATGTCAGCAGACTATAATAAGTTTGATGAAATTCCGCCATTCACAGTGAAAACTGACCCAAGCATCCCGTTACATAATGAAGAAACTCCATGGTTACGGCCGAAGAAGCGATCATAGAGATCATGTCAAATGCATGAGTGTTCTCAAAAACTTTTTATGTATGAGTGTTGTCAAATGCATTACACAATTAATATATGTATGATCGAGTGTTCCCAAATGCATTAAACCTTTTATGTAATTTGTATTCGGTCTTTAGTCCCGGTTGGTATTTATAGCTAAAAGATCAGGGGAAATCTTCATCTTTAGTCCCGGTTGGTAGCTGGAACCGGGAAAAAAAGGAGCGTTGATATGTGTGCCTTATCTTCTGCTTGAGATCCAACAGCTTCACAAGGACTCGAAAGAAACACACTCTGATCCAACGGCTCACAAGCCCTTTAATAATTAATGTATTAAACCTTTTATCAAATCCACACGGTTTCCCCGTCATACAGCCCAACGGTGGCTCGTGAGTGCCTGCATATCAAATGCACCGTTGGGCTGTATGACGGGAATCCGAATGATTTGCATATAGGGTCATGTGGCTGATCCAACACTGGTTTTGCCCATCCGGAAGCTTGCGCATCCGTCTCGCGTCGTCGTGAGCAGCAAATCGACCTTCGATCCAAACAGCCCCAAAACATCTCTGATGATCTAACGACCGTCCCAAAAAGTGTTGGGAATGTTGTAGATCATCAGAGAGCCTTGGAGCTGCTTGGATCCGACCGAGGGGCATGGCTACCACTTCCACCACCACCACTCCCACCTCCTCGGCAATTCATCATTGTGTCACCCTAATCCAGTGGTTGGATTCAACCTACCCGAGGGCTTGTGTTAGGGAACATGCCAGCGGGTAGGCTAAATCCAACCATTGGGTTCGGTGGCAAAGGTAGACGCTCGTTGTGTGCCGTTTCGCTGCAGGGACGTCGCTATTTATAGGCGTGTGCTTCTGATCCAACGGCTTACAAGCGCTCTAAAGAAACACACCCCTGATCCAACGGCTCACAAGCGCTTGAAAGAAACACACGATCCGTGTGCTTCTTTAGTCCCGGTTGGTAACACGAACCGGGACCAAAGGCCCTGATCCAACAGCTCACAAGCGCTCGAAGGAAACACATGATCCGTGTGCTTCTGATCCAACGGCTCACAAGCGCTCTAAAGAAACACACCCCTGATCCAACGGCTCACAAGCGCTTGAAAGAAACACACGATCCGTGTGCTTCTTTAGTCCCGGTTGGTAACACGAACCGGGACCAAAGGCCCTGATCCAACAGCTCACAAGCGCTTGAAAGAAACACACGATCCGTGTGCTTCTGATCCAACGGCTCACAAGCGCTCTAAAGTAACACACCCCTGATCCAACAGCTCACAAGCGCTTGAAAGAAACACACGATCCGTGTGACACGATCCAACAGCTCACAAGCACTCGAAAGAAACACAACTCTGATCCAACGGCTCACAAGCGCTCGAAGGAAACACACGATCCGTGTGCTTCTTCCACCGCTTTCCGCCTTCGTCTTCCCGCAATTTCTCACTATATATATCACATCTAAACTCATATCTGCAACCTCATCACTCTTCCATGGCTTCCACCGTACTAACCTACCGTCAGGCGGAGGAGCTTTCTGCCTCGAACTACCCCTGCCCGCCCGGCTACCGCGTCCCCGCCGGCTGGAGGCTGAGCGCCGGAGGCGTGCCGGTCCCTCCTCTCCCTCAAGGTGTGGCGCGCCGGGCGGCCATCACGAACCACTACTACCTCGAGCTCACACCGGAGCAGCGGATGGATCCGGGCTGGCATCCCGACTACCGCCCGACTTGGGAAGCCTTCTTCATCAATCGGCGTGAGAGGGCGCTCGCCAGGTACGAGGGGGATGGCCCTCCTCCTTCGAACTTCAACGAGGCTGGCCGTCAGCTGTGGTGGGCTGGCCGGACTCTCCAGGGCGTTATGAACTACATCATGGCTGGCGATAACCCCCGCCTACGCTACCCTAACATGCAGTCCGGGGGTGCTCACCCGTCGAGGTTCGAGCCACGAGCGCCGTATGAGTACGATGACAGCGACGACGACGATGACGGCGACTACGAGTACGAGTATTATAGGCCTAGGCAGGAGTATGACTAAGATTGTTAGGACAACTGATCCACTGTTGTCATTCTGTACCGTATCAAATACACCGTCGAAGTTAGTTTCAGAGTATGTGATCACCATTCCAGTTCTCTTTTATGTGATCATAGTTTAGGTTACTACTTGCTTTTGAAAACTTGCGACCTAAACTATCGACTTCCGGATATGTATGTGATATTCATGCATATGTATGCAAAATATTTGGGATCCACTGTTGTCATTCTGTACCGTATCCGGTCGATTACCTGAAGGATCCACTGTTGCCATTATGTACTGTTTAGTGACATATGAATTAAATCAATAGATATGAATTAATTCAATAGATATAAATTAATTCAATAGATATAAATTAAATAAATAGATAGATTACATTTTTATCAACAATTTGATATATTATTTGCATTTTTCTGATAAACAGATCAAAAGATATTGAATTTATAAGTTCAATGAATTAATTAAGTTCACATTCCAAAAAATTTACTTAAATGAATTCACCTCTAATCTTAAAAAAATGACAAAATGGTTAATAGTTTGTATAGATAGAATAATTATTATAGAAAACAGAAAATGGTTTTGAATTATTTATTCAAATTTAAACACTTTTCATGTTGAAAGTCTTTTCAAATTCGAAACCATTTGAAATTCATATTCAAACACCTTAATAAGAATAAAAAAGGCGGGAACAACATTCAGAACTGAAAAGTTTGAAATAAAATTGAATTTTCAGGGCATTGGTCCCGGTTCATGCCACGAACCGGGACCAAAGGGTATTTTCGCGCGCCTTTTCGGTGCCGGACCTTTCGTCCCGGTTGGTGCCACCAACCGGGACGAAAGGTTAGGCCTTTGGTCCCGGTTGGTGCCACCAACCGGACCTAAAGACCCTTTGGTCCCGGTTGGTGGCACCAACCGGGACGAAAGGTCCTTTGTTTAACTGCCCGCGCTCTGTTCTTCTCCCCCAAATCCTCATTCGCGACTAAGGACCGGAGCGCTCAGAATCCACATCCCTGCCGTCAGGCTGTCGAATTTCCGCGCCGCCGCTCTCCGTCGTTTGCTCCTCCGGCGCCCGCTCCGTGCCGTCCTCCGCCGCCCGCTTCTCCGGCCGCTCCTCCGCCGGCCTCCACGGACCTCCTCCGCCACGCGAGCCCGGCCCTCCTCGGTCCGCCGCCGCTCGAGCTCCTCCGGCCTCCTCCCCCGTCGTCGATTGTCGCCGTCCTTCTTCCCCGTCACCGTCGCCGTCCTCAAGGTGAGCCGGGGCTACCGGCCTCCTCCCCCCTCCCCCCACCGCGCCGGGCTACCTCTCCTCCCCACCGCGCCAGGCTACCTCTCCTCCCCCGTAGTGCATTAGTTAGTGTAGGTTAGTTAGTGCATTAGGTTAGGAAAAATATTTAGTTCGTTAGTTTTAGAAAAAATATTTAGTTAGTTAGTGCATTAATTTTAGAAATATTTAGTTAGTTAGTTTTAGAAAAAATAGCTAGTGTATATACGAATTAATCTTCCTCTGCCAAAGTTAGGGTTAGGGTTTAGGAAAATGCAAATTGTTATTGTTAATGTTATTTAAAAAATACCAAAGTTAGTTCTTTAATTTAGTTAGTTAGTTTATTTTTAGTTAGTAAGTTAGTAATTTAAATTATTAGTTAGTAATTTTTGTTAGTTAGTGCATTAGTAATTTTAGTTAGTTAGTTTTAGATTTAGTTAGTTAGTTTTAAAAATTACTAATTAGTGTAGTAAATTTAGAAGAGTTAGCAAATTTAGCAAAGTTAATTTCTTTAACAAAGTTTGGAAATTTAGCAAAGCAATGTTATTTGATCATTGTGTTAGCAAAGTTAGAAATCAAAATTAATACTCCATAATTAGTTGCAATATTGTTGTTAAGAACTATTTGTTACTCCATAGTTAGTTAGTTTTAGTTAGTAATTTAAATTAGTTAGTAGTTTAAATTAGTTAGTAATTTAAATTAGTTAGTAGTATAAATTAGGTGTGTAGTTTAGGTACATTTTTGTGTTGTTTTTGTAGTGTAGGAAATTTAGTGGTAGGTAATTTAGTGTTAGAAATTTAGTGTTAGAAATTTAGTGTTAGGAAATTTAGTGTTAGAAATTTATTAGAAATGTTATTAGAAAATTTGCTAAGTCAATTTGGAATGATTTAGTGGTAGCTGATTTTGCTGTTTTTTATGAGCCGAAAGAAATAATGTTGTCTTCTTGGCTGATTTGGAATGATTTAATGGCTTTGACATATGAGGCTTCAGATGTAAAACCACGTTCCCTATGCTTAGGCTTCATATTTATTTATGATTTTAGGCTTCATATTTGTATAAATAAATATTTATTTATGATTTTAGGCTTCATATTTGTATAAATAAATATTTATTTATGATTTTAGGCTTCATATTATTACTACAAGTTTTCTGAACGACACGGCTCCGAAAATAACTTTCCTATTTTGCAGAAACTATGGAACCACACGGCAGAGATGAAATTCAGGAAAATATCCTCGAGGATATAATCTGCGGTGATGATGAAACAAGTCACTTTCTGAACGACTCCGGTGAGGGGGATGAGTCTCTCAACGCCTGGAAAGAGGCCGAACTCGGCATCTCCGATGAGGGAGAAGCCGACAAGGCAGAAGCCGGCAGCTCCAGGTGCAACATTGATTATTACAAACTCCGACGAGGTGCATATATATTTATATTAATTAATTTAGCCTCTGTTGTCCATATACACATATTAACGGTCTTTCTTCTTTTAGCCATCCGGATCGAGCAAATCCTCTGTGAGGACGAAACGAGGCCCAACCAAAAAGTTGCAGGACAATGTCCGCTACAGGATCGAAGAAGTCGCTGCAGACGGCGAACCCATTGCTCCAATTGATGTTAGACAAAAATTTGTGAAGCAATGCGGTGTTATTGTTAGGGACTACGTCCCGATCACCATCCGAGAATGGAATAAGCCAAGGGATCCTAAAGTTAGCTATATCGGCCCCGAAGGCAAAAGACGCCTTTTTCAAAAGGTCATGGTTAATTTCACATTGCCGTTGCCAGAGGTGGATCCAGAGGAGGGGGAGCCAGATGAGGAGGAGATGGATGCCCGAAAAAAAGCTCTAGTAGATAAAGTCAAGGCGTGGGCTCTTAAGAAGATGGCCGAGCTATTCAACAAATTTAAGAACAGATTGTACACCGACTTCATCTTGAAAGATAAAACTCCGGATTTCGATCACGGGTATGAGAAGATAAGAGACTACTGGGAAGATTTTGTGAATTACAAGAAATCAGAGGAAGCTCAGTTAAAGTCTGCAGTAAACAAGGCAAATGCTGCTAAAAAGAAGTACCACCATACTATGGGGGCTGCTGGCTACGCCTGTTCCATGCCTAAGTGGGACAAACTTGAGGCCGACCTGCTGGCTAAAGGGATCGTTCCAGAGCCTATAAAAGAAGGATGGACCGAACGGACAAGAAATTGGTTTTACGGGCATGGGGGCACATTGGACGCAGAAGGAAAGTGCATATATACCAGAAGACACAAGGATAATCCCCTACTACCCATCGAAGAAATTAGGAAAGCATACAAGGATGTTGAAGAGGGACGGTTCCGTCCCGATAGAGAGGATGACGAGCTTTCACGCGCCATTGGGAATAAAGAACATGAGGGACGAACACGAGGCACCAAAGGCTCCAAGCCGTGGAAACATGGGTTTCCCGTGGAAAGGAAAATATTTCCCGATAAAAGTCATCAGAGGAGAAAGGAAAGGGAGGCAAGGGAAGCAATCGCTGCTGCAGACCGGCTGCGTAATATAGAAGAAACAATTAAGCGGCAGCAGGATCAAATGAAGCGGCAGCAGGATCAAATTAACGAACTTAGCCAGCAAGGCACTGCCGGCCTATCTCAGCAGCACGTTGTAGAAGCTGCAGTCGATGCTACCGACCCATCATATCGGAAAAGCAGCGTGGCTTCGAGCATGGTCCCGGCACGTGATGATGATGCACTGACGACGGATGCTCTTCGTCGCTACCCAGTGGATGATATCACGGAGAGCACACCTTGTGAGCTACATGTGAAAGTGTTCAACATAACCATGAAGGTGGCGGTCGGCTATGCCGTACCAATTGGACCTACACCAACTTTCCATTGCTCCCCGGTTCCTCATGGCTACGCTATTGTCGGGGTCGATGAAGTTAGTAAAGGATTTGAGGAGCTGAAGCTGGAACACCCTGCAGGTGAAGATGGGGAGGTGGTTGAACTTGGAGAAGCCAAGAAAGGGACTATTCTATGGCCAAAGGAATTCATCGTGCTTCCAAACTGGCTGCCTCCGCCGCCTCACCACTCTCCACCGCCGCCGCCTCACCACTCTCCACCGCCTCCGCCGCCTCACCACTCTCCACCGCCGCCGCCTCACCACTCTCCACCGCCTCAGGCGCCGTCTCCGCCGCCTCACCACTCTCCACCGCCGCCGCCTCAGGCGCCGTCTCCGCCGCCTCACCAGTCTCCAAGCAGCCGTCTCGCCGCGTCAGTCGTCTCCGCCGCCGCGTAAGTCTTCTCCGGCGCCACGTGTGGGTACTCTGGGGTTTGATAAAAACCGATCACCGAAACGTTCAAGGTCACCCCTCCCAAGTACCTCATAAGAATCTTGCCAAGAGACCTTATGACTATACGGTGGAGGAAAATAAGGCGATCGCAAAAGGGGAAACGGATAAGTGGTTTGCTAACTTGAAGGCAAAGAAGGCGAAAGCGCCAGAGTTCCCCGACACCCCAGAAGAACATGCCGCTGTCGTGAAAATGCTGAAAAATTATGCCCAACCCCCGCCAAAGCTGACACCAGACTATGACCGCTCTATTCTCAAGTCGGTTCGGGCAAATAAACAGCGGTCGAAGAGTATTAGTGCAAGCCGGAAGACAGTTGCCCAGCTAGGAGAACAGCAAAAACAATCGTGCCCCCCGCTCAAAGTGTTTTCCGATACCAAGGTGGGGTCGAGCAAACCTGCGGTCGGCATCGATCCTGAGTTTGTTGCAATGTACGGAGAAGCAGCCGCTGCTCACGGCTTGTCTATTGCTCAGTACTTAGACCAATTACAATTCCACGAAGAAATAGTTCCAAAATACAAATACCGGCACGGGCATCCTCTCGTCAAATCTCAGTTAGTCAAAGATCTACCAACAAAAATGCGAAGATTGCATAGTTGGTACATGGCAGCCTCAAAGAAAGGGGAAAATTGGATCTACGTGGGATATAAGAACGAGCATTACGGGCATGGAGATGACCACGTAATGATTGAATTTTGTGAATTATTTCAGTTATACCAACAAGAAGCCCTTGACAAAGCTATCATCAGCGCCTATTGTCTGTAAGTATTATTTCTGTAGTTAAGTCTCTACCTAGCTCACCTCGTTCATTGCATTTATAATTATCTTACTTATCACTATATTAATTATGCAGAATGAAGATTCTCGAATGCAAAAGAGGACAAATCTATGATATTGGGTTCGTTGATCCAAATACCGTTCATGAAAAAAGTCTCCTTGATTTTTACGACCAAACCGAGAATAACTTGGTAAATGCGTTACGGTTCAACGAAATCAAAAGAGAAATATTATTTCCTTACAACTTCAAGTAAGTGTTACTGTCTTCTACATATTTTATTTCGCTTAATTTCTCGATGTTAAGTGTATAATTGATGACTTATGCGTGCGCAGCTTCCACTTTATTCTGCTAATCATTATGCCTGACAAAGGAGTAGTACAAGTCATGGACTCCTTACATAAACCCCTTGAGAAGTGGGCGGACATGCAGGAATGCCTCCAGAGGTAATTTCAATCATTATGGCATTATCGGCAACTTTCCGTTCATTTACTGATAGCAAGTAATTAATATATAACTCCTTTATTCATTTTCTTTGCCGGGCAGGGCTTGGAAACGATTCACCGCCAGGGCTAGGGGTGAATGGGCGAAGGAGCTTACATTTAAACCAATAAATGTAAGTAGTACTATCTAGATCCGCGCATCTCTTTGATTCTAGTTCAATACCATTACCATTCTTCATTATTATTTTGATTGAACTCTGTTCCCGTAAAGTGTTTGAGCCAGGGAAGTGGGAATCATTTATGTGGATACTACGTCTGCGAGTTCATTCGTCAGACGTGCTGTGAGAAGGGCAGAATCTTAGAACAACTTCAAGTGCGTATGCAATATTCATAATCTTAGTTTATTGCCATCAATTCTGTTTACTTTCATTCATATATGTTGACCCTTTTTTAATTAGATCGAACGGTTGCGGGATGGCCTTCTACCACACGATCGCATACGAGCAATTCAAGAGGAATTTGCCGGATTCTTACTTACAGAGGTCCTAGATCCGAAAGGAGAATACTACTGTAAGGTTGAAATTAAATAGGGAGAGTGTAAAAGAGATGTATATATGTAGGACGACGAATGAGATGTGTGTAATATATATATTCGTGGCGATGATGTGTAATAGTGGTTCCTCTTATTTAACTAGTAGTGCCATTTTTGTAGTTCTAAGAATATTTAACATGCATGCATTTTTCATAATCAAATAGGTCTTATTTTTCTGAACATTTTGGTATTTTATTCATATTTTTATGAATTATAGAATAAGCATTATTTATTTTATAAATTTAAACAATTTTCTGAAATTTTTGGAAAAAGTAAAATCTGACGGGACAATAGTCCCGGTTCGTAATACGAACCGGGACGAAAGCCTCCGCCCCTGC
This sequence comes from Puccinellia tenuiflora, assembly GCA_012064385.1. Classification (NCBI taxonomy): domain Eukaryota; kingdom Viridiplantae; phylum Streptophyta; class Magnoliopsida; order Poales; family Poaceae; genus Puccinellia; species Puccinellia tenuiflora. Next base: position 138,132 of record QRDG01000154.1, on the reverse strand, counting down.
TGCCTGTGGCCGGGCCACGTGCCCCCCCCCCCCATTCGTCCCGGTTGGTGTCCCAACCGGGACGAGCATTCGTCCCGATTGAATTGTCCCGGTTGGGGAACCGGGACCAATGGCCCAAACCAACCGGGACAAAAGGCTATTTTTCTACTAGTGCATAGTGGCTGGAGCAAGGGGCGGGGACGACGCTGAGTGGTGGCCATAGGTGTTGGCGGAGCGTGTGGCGGCCGGAGATGGGGGTGGGGCGGAGCACACTGGTTGCGGAAGATGGACTCGCGCCGACGACCGGAGGTGGAAGCGGGATGGAGAGATGGTCGGAGATGGAGGCGCGGTTGGTGCGTGATTTGGGGAGGACGCGCAGGTTGGGGACGACCGGACGAGTGGACCACCACTGCCTAGATGTCCCTGTCGAATGAGAGTTCGATTTGCTCAAATAGCGCAGCTGCGCTAATAAGCATTTAGGCATAGTTATTTATATCAAGTCAAGCAAGTAGCATTTTACCAACAGTGATGATCATATAACGAGATGTCATATGTTTTGGCTCAAGGCTTTCAAATATCTCGAGTTGATGCATTATTAATTCTAGCATTACCAAATTAGAAACATCCCTCACTGTTTCATTTAATTTAATCTAGGGATGGATACAAATCCTACTAAGAGATAGTAGATGCATCATTGGCGAAACACATCATAACAAAACAAGCAATAGATAAAAAGCGACACAACAGGCCTAGCCATTTTCATTTCAGTAATTTAGGAAGTGGGGGAATGGGGCACAGAACCTTGAGGCACTTGTGTGGGGTTGTGGCTGATGAAGGTTGCCCGGCCTTTGGGCCTATGCGGCAACTCCACCAGATGCGACAGCTCCGCGAGATGCAGCAGCAGCACCTCCCACCGTCACGGCACCAACAGCAGCACTAATTATCACCTACATGACATTTTAGATCAGCATTACAGAATTTTTTAGTTAAGACAAAAGAAGCAAATTTAGCTTCTGGCTATTGGCTATTTCACAAAAGGAGAAGAATTATGGAAGTGCAACCCTACTTGTAACCAGCCCTTGCTAGTAAAAATGAAAAGTTAGGAACATAATCAAGTGAATCCGTGCATATAACATTCTCATAACAATGAAAAAATGCTGCAGAAATTTAGATTTAACAAGAAACAGTGCATATAACATTCTCATAGCAGCGAAAACTAAGACATATTTTGCAAATATGTACCAGCCCAGTGCAAGATAACAGAACTAAGTCAAAGTTTTTCAGATTTACCCAACGCAGGCAAACCAACAGAAACTCCCTATCTAGTTAAGGTGCCAAACTGGGAGAAATTAAAGGTTCATATCATACACGTTGAGGACCAGTCAGCTCGAACATACAAGCACGCTATAAGCTATACAAAGTCGCTATCTTGAATGTGTGCGTCAGATGATACATGCATCAAGCATTAGGCCAACAAGCATCAGGCCCAAATCTGTTCAACAAGGTAGATACCTGACTTGTAGTTGAACATCTCGTCCGCATCATTGTTGACGCTGGAAGTTGCAGGTACTTGTCCATTTAGAAGTATACCATGCATTCCTGCCGGCGTCAGTGAGGAAGACCTAAACAGAGAGGACATAAATATTATTAGCAGCAAACAATGCTAAAAAAGGTGCTCAGAAAAAGCAAAAAAAGGCATAGCTATCAGTGATTTTCCACTTTAGAACAGGGCAAATGCATCAGTTTTCTAAACTAGACGGGAACAAAGAAGGCAATGCTAAGTCTGGAAGAGACTAATGAGATGACATACCCTAGGGCGGCCGAAGACGGTGAAAGGATGATCTTGTTCTTTGACACCTCAATGAGCATCTGATATCCAAAAAAGGCTTTTAAAGGTAAAAAATAGGGTCCAATCAGCTTGCATACAACAAGTAATAAAACTGTTAGGAGAGAGTATACAATTATTAACACCATGCATAAAACAAATTTAATGACTTAATATTCACAAAAATGATAGGTAAGGTTTCAAGTATAAATGACTAATGGAGCACCCAACAAATGTATCTGATATCAACTTCACTAATTCCACATGAGACTCCGGAAATGGCACCTTCAGGCAATATCTGCTAGCACAGTTAACCAGAACTATTACAAGCAGCAGAGGAAATCACGAATGTGTAAATGCATGAATGGTTCTTCATATCAACTTAAAGCTAGCAGCAAGCATGTTTAAAAAAACTTAACATCATTAGTAATATACCTCATCATTAACAACAAACAATTCTGAATGTAAGCAGAGGAAGCACAGCCCAATCATATGCAATCAGGTCATAATAGAAGTAATAGATACAAATGTTAATATTCGAGTTGCACTTATTAATAAACTGCTCAAATGAATTAGTCTCTAGCCGAAGTTAATCACACTAAATCAAAGTATGCAACCCTACGAGCATAGCATGTGCAGGGAAGAACATATATCCTACCAGTGCAAAATGTGCAGGGAAGTACAAGAACTGAAGCACACTATACAAACGTTCGATTTGCCAAGTAAAAAGAGATGGTAAAAAATAGCAACGGATGATGCATCCATCTCCATGGCTGATGGCTCACCTTCATCTATCGCAGCAAGGGTAGGGCCCAGCGAGGGTCGCAGCTCGGGGACGTGGAAGACACCGGCAGCAAGCACGCCCGGGCTTCAGATCCGGCGCGTCCACGGCCTGCCTACCGTGGGGCGTCCTCGCGAATACGCCTATCCCGACCTGCAGCGCGATGGTGGATGACGGCCTCCGAGGCTCGCATCGGCGCAGTCACCTTCCTAGTGGCCAGAGATCCGTGGCCAGTCTGTAGGGACGCCACCGCAAACCCTAGGCACGCCACGCGCGCGCCGCGGTCCGACCAGCTCGACGGAGCATCGCGCGTCGAAGCGCGCACGCACGCGTCGGCGAGCAAGCCAGCCGCGACGTTGTGGCTCCGGGGCGGCGGCACATATCTCATGGGCGGAGCAGGGGCGACGGCGCTCGATCTCGTTCGCGAGGTCGACCAGGAGGGGATGGGGTGGAGGAGAGGTGGGGCCGGCGGTAGGGAGGAGCGGGCGGGGTTGGGGGAGGAGGGGCGGCGGCGGAGGAGCCTTGCTAGCGAGCTGAGGAGAGGGAGAGAGAGGCTAAGACGGGATCAAAAGAGGAGGTGTCGGTGGGTGAGGGTTTGGTGTCGGCGTTCGCTAAAATCGACCGGAAGACAGTCGGAGAGGTAGGGTTAGCTGCGTCGGAGGAGGAACAAGCGGAGAGGTGTGCGGATGGAGGCGGCGTCGATCTGGATCGGGGAAGGCGAGAGAGAGGGAGATAGCGGCGCGTGAGTTTTGGGGAAGGAATGGGATCGAGGGAGGAGATGAGGGTGCCGCGCTGCTAGGGTTTGGGTTGGGCGGCTGCTAGGGTTTCGGTTGGACGTAGGAGGGTAAGTGAGGGACGTTGGATCCGTATGTCTGGATGGTTCAGATCGGGTACAGAGGGGTGATCCGTGGGAAGAGTGGTTCTACCTTCTGATTGGTTCCAGACATGTGCCATTTAAAATGGTTTCTATGTGCTAAAAACAGGATGTTTTGTGAAACAGCTACCAAGAATATTTTGGAAAATGGCACCACTAAAAAGTTCACTAAAGTTAGACCACATTTTATGTATTATCACCAACTTGTTCGCATTTTACGAGATTTGTAACCTTTTTCGACCATTTAAACAAATTTCTGTTGAATCAGCGAGAACCGGGTTTGTTGCCACAATCATGGAATAGTTTGTTCAAATATGCCCACATTAAACACAGACGTGCATCTTGTAATGGAGAATAATGTTGCCGAAGGAAGTTTTCATTTTCATTACACAAAAAAATCATTTTTCATTTTTCGAGTGCATAACATGGGTCGTTTTGTGAATCACCTAGCAAAAATATGTTGAAAATTTGAGGCACACCAATTTCTAAAATTCCTAGACCAAATTTTATGTAAAAATAACCAATTGATTGTGTGTCAAGAGGTTTTCATCTACCTCTCGTAAAAATGACAAATTCCCGCCGATTCAATAGGAACCAGGTAAAATTTGAACTACATGTGCTTCTTAGTTTGCTCATGATTTTCTGAAAAAATCATTTTTATATACAGAAATATCTATTTTATCAGAGATATACCAATTGTTTTGCAAAATTCAACACCTGACTAAGAACGGTCGTGTCTTCAATTTTGAGCGCATTTTGAAATCGGCATAAACAATTCAAGAAAAAACAGAAAATTGGAAATCCTTCGCCCCGTCATTTCAACGCATCACAAATTAGTGAGTATGACCATTTAAATTGGTCGTAATCGACTAGAAAAAAATCGTAGGCCGATGCTCTCTGAATTATGACCATTCTGAAAAATTTGGTCATTATGTTTTCGAGTTTGGACCCTCCAAAACAGCTTAGGACCAAGTGGTTGAAATTGGTCATAGATCTATGACCAATTCTTCAAGGGTCGTTATGAGAAAGTCATAAATCAACACATTTCTTGTAGTGCGTCCGAGTGTCTCCTATTCTCAAGCTAACGCTTCTCTTTGTTTTCCTTTGCAATATTTTTGCTAATAGTTGTTATGGATCGATCTGACTTGTAAAATATGCCAGTGGTATATATAATATGAGATGTCATTGAGTGCATTTATCATGAATTAATTTCTTATAAATTTTTACACGGAAAGTACCCGATCAATAATGATTGTGGCCAATACCACGCAACAAAGCATCTCCTACTTGACAGAGTTTTTGGCCGAGACTTCCTATTCGGTTTTAAATTTGGCGTACTAATTATTCACTTAGTGTTAGGAATAATCTTCATTAGAAAATTAGGTTTGTTTTTTAGGACAGGTTGTAATACGTTCGCATGGAAATTATTGCCACGCGTACTAGTCCTAAGAGTAGTAGGTTTGTCCGTGTCCTACATAGGAAGTTTAACATGAGTTGTTTTGGGAGTAGTTCTAGTTAATTGAGTTTGACTTGGTTTGAGTCGGGCCAGCTACCTAGGTCATGGTCATATACACACGTATGTATGCTTTGTATCAATTGTATCGAGAAATATTCAAAAAATGAAGAGAAAAAATAGAGGGTGCGACACGCACTCTTGACCATATTGCTCGTCCGTCTAGTTTAATGTAATCGACCCTTGGGTCAATCCCAACCTTTAGCAATATCTTAATTTCTGTTTAAACAGTGCAATGCAAACTACTAGTAAAATGGAAAGATCCATGGTACATGTAGTGACCCCTTTGTAAACACAGACAAGTAACTAAGTACTCTCCTCCCATTATTTGCTCCACAACATGTGAAACGAGGACCTTTACAGTACCCTAAAATTAATAGGAACCGTTCATGTTCACTAATCTAAAGGCTCAGATCGTCTGGTACTCCACATATAATCAAGGGAGTACTAACCACAGATTTATCCCAAGGACACGGAGTACCTCTATCTGGTGGTCTTTTGGTCTTTTTCATATCTCGTTTTTTTGGAAAAATAGAGAACCAGGCGTCGAAAGGCCGGCGGCCGGCCAGCACCAGGGATTTGGATTTCGCCCGAGAAAAACGAATTTCGGCTGAAATTCAGCCATTTCGGTCAAGACCGGTAAATGAGTTTACCGGACGAAAACTATTGAGTTTTTGGGAAATTTGGTAAAATAAATTCAAAACTTTCAAGTTTAGTCAAAATATGCTTGGAAATTCAATTTTCGTTCAAATTTCAGTCAATTTGTGTCCAAAGTTTCAAATTTTGGTTCTTTCTTTTCGTCCGAGATTTCATTCAAAAATTTCGTTCGGCGCCGGTAAATTTTAAAAAACGAAATCCAAAACCTTGGCCAGCACCCCGATGGAGGAGCAATGACTGTGTGCGAGAGCAGGGGCTGATTTCTTTGGCCGGCGAGATGGGGAAATGGGAAGAGCAACACCCGTCCGACCGGCGACCCTTGTGCGCTGATGCCCGCCATGGATGCCGGTGGGGCAGCTGGCCGCCCGTGTTGTGTCCTCAGCCCGCGCTGCCGCAGCTCCTCCACGACAAACAGTTAATGAGATGAAGAATGGCAATAGATTAAGATCTGATCTGCTACTATTTTCAGTCACGGATTGGCGATGAATTCACCAATTAGATCCGATGAAAGTTCAATAAGCAGCAATACCGGCAAGTAATTATGTTCTTCATAAAAAATTGCGTGACCTCCGGCCGTCGGCGGCGCCTCGGCTGCTCCAGCGATGGCGGCTGTTGCGCAAGAGCAGACCTGCGCAATTACGCAGGTGGTGACGGCAGGACTGAATTATGGCACATGGCCAGTTCGTGCGATGCCGTATTTATCGGCGCCGCCATCACCACCGATACGCAAACTGTTGATGTTGTAGTGTTCCGTCGTTTATTCGTAGGAAGGAGATGATGCTAAAAACCTAAAATACCCCTATGCATCAAGGGCTAGAATTAGCCGGTACTCTTTATGACCTTGGTGGAGTACCAGGGTACCGTAAAATTTGCATGTGAAACAAAACATAGTATTGTTGGTTCTAGCTATCCTAAGTATCAAATAAAATTAGAATCTCAATGGAGTGAGCATGTTCCACATGCATCTAGCCGCAAGCGTGTTCCATCATCCATGCGAAAGCCTCCTCAGCACGCAGCTAAGGCCCTGAGACGATGGTGGTGATCGGAGGCTGGAGGAGAGCACAACAGTCCACCCAATCGCTCTCTCTCACTCCCTGCACGCACGCAGTTGGGTTCTGGGTCCAAAATTATGCTCCAATCGATCCTTCTATATACGAGTTAAATCCTGAGAGGAAATAATTTCAATGAGAAGGAAACATGGGAGAGACCGAGAATGCAGTCATGGAGTCCCACTCTCACTCTATATATATGCTCGCGGACATATGCATGCTGGAGCTCAAATGTCCCCAGCTATTTTGTTTTCATTTGTCGACGAAATTCAGGGGACAGACAAATCAGACAGGCAAAAAGGACATAAACCAATATTGAAGTTGAATTTTGGATGAAGTTGCAATGCTAAGAAATGCACACGGGAAAGGTATCGGGTTGTATAATTTTTTCCTACGGAGAAGTTGTTGTCTGCACAAACTTTGATGGAGGTTGTGGGAAGTAGACAATAAAAGATAAAAATAGAAAACAGACCAACATGAAAATATTCACATGGCACTTTCATTAACTACACCGAATTGCGAGCAAGAGCGCTCAAACTCGGGCTGATGGGAAAGCATCAGCCCCTCCCCACTACTCTCCAGTGGTCTGCTTCTATGGGAAGTAGATAATGGTTTTGTGCCGAAACACATAACGGTACGAGGTTCGACACATACGCGAAGTAGTCTGTTCCCGGTGTCCCCTATTCTTAGATTAGCCTATCTTTTATTCTTTTATCAATTTTTAACATTCTGGATGCTAACAACTTGTGTAGAAGATAATTCGTCAAGGTGAAATCAATCACCCCTTAAGCACAAAGAGAGCAGACTCAATCGATGGCCGTGTTTCTATATGTATATAAACACACCTACATATATATGACACGTTATCCAGAGAAGGTGTGGTTGGTGGAAATATTAATCTCAGATCAATTCTAAGAGATGGTTTTTCTTTTAAGAATTTTTTTATAACTAGTGACGTCATACAATGCTTTGCATTCAAGAGCATTGATGTATGCTTGGCCCACCGTTTCAAATTCGACAAGTCAACTCATATTATTAGTTCTATCATGATTAATTATTATTTCACAAAATATCCAAATGTTTTTCAATTCATATTTTATATTGTTAAGACAAACAGTATTATTAGTGAAAAGAGTGGAGAAAACCCATAACACACTTGCCATGAACAACCCTCACATTAAATACGCATGTTTATTAGTTAGGCTTACATTTGGCTTAATGGACTTTGGTTTATAAGACAAAGTCCAAAATGCCAAAGTAAGTCTAACAAATATATTATGTGTTGACTCTCCTTTTATAAAGAAAAGTTAGCATATTTGCTCTCTCCTTTAGCACAATAAAAATTATGTGTGATACATTAAAATATTTAGCTTAATTATTATTTTAAATATTCAATAAAAATATCGTAAGGGCAGCAACAAATTGTACAAGCTTAATTATTTAACCATCCATTATGAAGATAATCCCGGTGAGAAAATTGCGGATAACAACAAATTGCATGGACAAGTGGGCCCAACCATCCATTTCCCCCTCTTCTCTTCTTCTGCGCGGGGCTTGCCACGTCGGCGGCCGCTTTTCAGACGACCTCCGGCCACCACGAGATCTCCTGGCCGCCCTTCATGGATCCACCACCGAGCTCCTCCCGCCACGAGCCGCTGGCCGCCGACGCCTCCGTGGCTGGCCTCGCAAGGTCTGTCTTGGGCAGCAGTGACCTCGCGAGCCTCATGACCCTAGTTTTCTTTCAGACCACAATACTCTCCACGAATTCAATGTGTTTGAGGAAGGTGAACTTCCTATTTTAGTGTGATGAATTAGGCTATGATTCTCTGTTTCTATTAGGTCTTGCTTTAGGTGTTGTACCACTATTGAACGGCCCTATGTCATACTCCAGCTTCTCTTACGGGTACTGCTATAGATGGCAGCCCTCTACACGGTTGGTTGCTTTCCTCGCAATACATTCAACCGTTCAATCTTATAAAACTACTATCTCTGTTCCACAATGTAAGTCTTTTTAGCAAGCTAAATTAGGTTGCTAAAAGGACTTATATTGTGGAACGGAGGGAGTAGTATTTTTGTTACTGATTTCTTTCGATGTACATATTCAGTCGATTTGGGCTAAAATAAGCATGGATGGTTTGACCTTGACAAGTTGTCCAATGGAAGATGGACGGTTGAGGTTGATCAAGACGAATGCCTCAGAAATCATCGGTTTGTCTTCTTCTTTTGTTCTTCTGCGGGGGGCTCACCATGCCGCCAGCTAGCTCCTGGCCGTCCTCCACCACCTTCTAGAGCTCCTCTCGCTCTGTCCACCCGAATCCACGAGGAGCCAGCTGCCGCTGTCCTCGGTGCCCATCGCCAGGCTGTGCTACGCGTGCCGCCGTCACGCGGGAGCTTCGTGACGCCTCCCACATCGGAGGGAAGAGGCCAGACGGAAAATGAGTTCTTCAGATGACGCGCAGGGAATCGGGTGCGCGTAGGTTCAAATTACTGATTTATGGAGTTGAAAGCAGTGAAGAGTTTTTTTTTTTGCGAAAAGCAGGGAAGAGATTCTACACACTTGTCATGGGGTTGAAATACCTGATTACATGGGCTGGAACGTGTACATAGTCAACAACCGATCAGCATGATCGTGTGGTAGAACGTGGGCTGCACTAGGTCGTGCTGGTTTGACGACTGAATATACGCACGCACGACTAGTTGCTCTGGTTAGCAGGAGTGTCGATTGAGATAGCCTGATTGTTCTCGAATGTTCTCGAGTCAATTCTGACTTGTAAGCATTGACACGCATTGATCTCCTCAGCGACGCCTGAGTCCATGAACTACTGTTTGTTTTCCCTACTCGGAGTGATCCATTCCCGGTGTCTCCTATTCTCAGCCTAATTGTTCTCGATCCATCTATGAGTTAAATCCTAAGAGGAAATTTCAATGAGAAAGGGATGTGGGGGAGACCGAGAATGCAGTCATGGAGTCCCACTCTCCCTCTATATATGCTTGCGGCCACTCTTGTAAGCATTGACACACATTGTGGATAAACATTGACACACATTGTGGATAAACATTTAATGAAGTATTGTATGGTTGGTGAAGAAAATGATCTTGGATTAATGTTACCAGATATTCTTTTAAGAACATCTTTATAAATAATGACCACCACCGGTACTAAGGTCATGTATATTCATATGGAGAAAACTTGGATGAGATCAAGAACGTAAGAAGGTTCTTGTGTGCCACACCGACACGCTATATGCCGATGGTTATGTTGACCGAGCAATGTGTCGATATGAACACTCTAATGATAGAGGAATTTTGACAACAAGATATTGGGGTGTCATAACTACAGACTTCTCGCTCACTTCAAATCAGATTATCAAAAACCACCGAAGAAAAAGGTGCTCTTTGCTGAATAATGAGCTGACGGATAAATGATTTTTGTGCGAAACAATTGTGCCTCGTTTTTTAGCTCCTCGTTTATTCTTCTGCACTATATCGAAGTGTGCATATGGTGGAACACCCTGCATGCTTCAACAAGCGGCATCGCTGTGATGATCTCCAATTTTAGGCCTAACACGACGAGATTGGCTCATTGGCATTCACGAAGAGGCCGGTAATGGTATCGGCACAGGATGTGAAGAACAGAGTAGGGAGGTGAATGATTAGAGGACTTCGACGCCTGCAGAAAGCAATCACATCACAAGGCAATCATGGGACTACAAGCATTGACAAACATCGATCTCTGCAGCGACGTACGTGCTGCATGAATCTCTGAACTTCTGTTTGTTTTTGAAAGAGTAAAATAGTTTAGTGTGATGCAGCAACAATTGAGGGAGTACAACGTTCTCTCTGTAATACCCCGTTTTAAATCGAGTCGTATCATCCACCAATGATTCTTGACATCTCCGTCGACGGCCATTTTATTGGCCTTCTTGAATTTCCAATTGGACACCACCTCCGAGGGAGTCTCTTCGAGGTGTTCGATTGCGGAGTGCTCTATTATTCAGTTCAGAGATGACACCGTGAAATTCATTTCATGGCTCTCTATACCCCTTTCATGTTCACCTTCATGTGAATTTTTAAATTCAAACTTTTCTCGAGTACCCGACACCATGGATGTGTCGGGCCCGTCGAGATAGTCGGAATAGACTACTCATTTGCCTAAAGTGGACTCTGGATGTGTTTTCTTTGGCATTATCAATTTTAAAGGCTATGACTATTGTTATTTTTAATTCAAAAATATGTTTAAAATAAGTAAAAATCTTGCCCTCGTTTCTATCTCCTTCCTCCACCATCGTGACCTCCTTCTTTAAGACAGATAGGTATCTTGATATGTATGCAGATAGGTATGTTGATATGAATACTCTGACAATATGAATACTCACATGACAGAGGATCTCGTCAGGAGATTTAAGGCATACAATGAGCAAGTCTAACTCAGCTTCGACAACCCGGATGAGAGTGAGCACTTGATGCTGACAAAGTAGAAGTGGATATCGCTTTCGAAAGAAAAGTAAGGAGGATCCATGAGCAGCAGCAACAAGAAGGATAAGCTGCGCGCAACGAGAAAGAGTACATCAAGGACGACGATGACGCTCCACCGAGGAGGAAATTTGACAACAAGATATTGAGGTGTCCACGGTGCTGCTTCACTGATTGATCCGTTCTCTACACATTTCGTCCGGTAAACAAAATTGATCTTTTGTTGTGAAAAATCTTGAGACCTAGAAAAATTAAAATAACGTACGAGCGTATGTGCTAGTAAACGGTAAAAGTTTCGATGTTTCAGAGCATTCAGAGTTTCAGATATTTGTTCCTGATGATATCGGCTCCGTCCTCGTTCCGCTGCAACTCTGACTGTCTGAACTCTGAAGCCGCCGGCCCGCCTCCGTATCCGTTGCCGTCGTCGCGAGCTCCGATATGACCGACCTCGTGAGGTTCTCCCCGGCGTCCGTCTCCATTCCGATACTCTCCGAGTGCGGCGCTCACCCGATCGATTCCGCGAGGAAGACAGCATGGTTCGTCCAGAGATGGGGGAGCTTGGCTGCCGCTGCCCCCATGTGATGGCCCACCGTAGCAGATCTCGGCGTCCCTCGCCCAGGCCGCTTGCTGCTCGACGAAGGGACCGGCCTCGCCGACGCCGCCGGAAGCAGGTGCGTCTCATTACCTGCAGTCTCATTAATTAGCTCAAGTTTCCTTGAATATTATTAGTTGGGATATGATGCCGACCGTGCATAATATTAGGTTCAGATTCTCAAGAACTGGATGTGTTTTTGTGAATCGGAGGTAATTTCAATACTGAATTGTGGAGTAATTTCTCACGGAAGCTGCAGTCTGGTGACACGCTCAAATTGATCTCAGTACCATTATCATATTTGGCCTTGTTGATTGAGACCTGACAACCTGACAGTTAGGGAGTGTTTTGTGAGTGGAAGGTAATTGTGGAGTAATTGCTGACGGAAGCTGCAGTGTAGTCAGTGACACGCTCAAATCGATCCGGGATGATAAGATTATTGCCACTGCATGTTTGGCCTTGTTGATTGAGACCTTACAACCTGACAGTTAGGGACAACTTAATTGCTCTGTTTCTACTTTCTTGTCGAGTAAAATCTGAATCAAAACGGTGTAGTTTTTGGTGTAGGTTCTGTTTGAAATTGGAGGCTCTGTACCACATCTATCCTCCGGAGTTAACATTTTTTCAACAAAAATGGAGCCAAGATGAAATACTGCCAGATGATTGTTTGCCACAATTCCCTAGAAATTGAAACACACAAGATCTCCTAGTGTTAAATAGGCCGGCAACTATAATCGGAAGCTCAAGAATAAACCATAACCTCCTCGTGTTGAAAGTACTCCATTCCTAGCCACAGAAAGAAAAGATGGTGCCCTGATCCCATGGTCATCCACTGATTGGTGCTTCGTTTTATTTTGGTGTTTTGCGAAATATGTGTGCCTCATCTTTTAGCTCCTCATTTATTCATATGTCATGCATTGCATGGTTGGTTGTCCTAATCACAACAAATCCTAGCCACAACCTATGTGTAAGAAAAGTATTCATGCCAAGACCAAGACCAAGACTGAGACTTGGAACTTAAGTAGACCATACATATATTGTACCTGTGACCGAACTCAAGATCAGCTATTCCTCCATTCCATTGTCGTTCCCGTCCACTTTTTGTTCCTTCCTTCATCCAACCGATATGCGTGCTGCTCTTGGGCATCTTGCCCGAGGAGCTACAGCGATGCTTTGCCTGTTCATTTTCCATGTAGCACCGTCTGATTCCCGTGCTCAAGCGAGGATATCAGGTGGCACTGGATGCATCAGCAGGGAGCGGGATGCGCTTCAATCCTTCAAAGCAAGCCTTCTGGACCCGTCTGGCCGTCTCTCGTCATGGCAGGGTGAAGATTGCTGTCAGTGGGAGGGAGTCCGGTGCAGCAGCAGAACAGGCCATGTCATCAAGCTCGACCTCCGCAATACACGTGATGACTACTACAACAGCCAGATCCTGTCCAGAGATAAGATGACCTCATCTTTGGCTGCCTTACATCAGTTGAGGTATCTTGATCTGAGCTGGAATAATTTCGACGGCACTAACATACCTGTGTTCGTGGGTTCTCTAGAGAACCTAAGGTATCTCAACCTCTCGTCGTCAGGTTTCAGTGGGAGAATACCTTCCCAACTCGGTAATCTCTCAAATTTGGAATATCTTGATGTTAGTGGGAACTATCTGCACACAGTTGATCTTGCATGGTTGTCACGTCTATCATTGCTGAGTTATCTTGACATGAGCACAGTCGACCTAGGTGTTGTGCGGGATTGGTTTCAAATGGTTAACATGATTGTCTCTCTCAAAATGCTTCGCTTAAAGTATTGTGGCCTTATAAGTACCAAGTCTGCTACTCCGAAATCAAACCTCACGTCTCCAAGTCCTCGATCTATCAGGAAACCGCTTTACCACATCACTGAAGCACAGTTGGTTTTGGGATATCACAAACCTTAAGGAACTTTACCTATCAGATTGCAACTGGCATGGATATATGCCTGAAGAACTGGGAAACATGACGTCCCTTCAAGTCATAGATTTCAGTAGGAATGATCTCATTGGTTTGATACCGAGCACCTTAGAAAATGTGTGCAGTTTTAGAAGTGTTGCATGTAGACGAGAATAACATTAATGCACGTATAGGGGAGTTCATGGATCGATTGCCAAGGTGCTCATGGAGTACAATACAAGTGTTGTCAATGGATGATACAAATATGACCGACAAACTGCCTATCTCGATTGCGAACATGACCAGCCTCAGTGTTCTTTCAGCCAGTGGAAACATGATAAATGGTACTATACCTCTGGAAGTTGGAACACTTGGTAACTTGACAGTGTTGGATCTCAGCTTCAATAAAATCAATGGAGTGCTCATGACAGCGCATTTTTCAGGCCTACTGAATTTGGAGTCTCTGGACTTGTCATACAACTCCTTGAAAATAGCTATTGAACCGAACTGGGTTCCTCCGTTTAGACTAAAGTACTTAAACTTATGGTCATGCCGAATAGGCCCCCATTTTCCAGAGTGGCTTAGATGGCAGAACGACATTGATTTCCTTGTTCTCCGAAATACAAATTTGGATGGTGTTATTCCTGATTGGTTTTGGATGACATTTTTCCAAGCTTCAGTATTGGATGCATCAGAAAACATGTTGCTTGGTTCATTTCCGGCGAATCTGCAACACATGTCAGCTGAAGTTGTACTTCTCGGATCCAATAAGCTTATAGGTTCAATTCCACTTCTTCCTATAAATATATCACGCTTGAATCTGTCTTCAAACTCTTTCTCGGGGCTTTTGCCATCAGTTCTAAAAGCTCCACTGCTTGTGGAGTTGTTCCTAGCAAATAATCAAATTACAGGCACCATTCCGTTATCTATGTGCCAATTGACTAATCTAAAAAATCTAGACCTATCAGGAAACTATTTAACAGGAGATGTTATGCAGTGCTGCAATGAGTCTGACATGGTTAATCTAGACTTGAGCAACAATGATCTATCAGGTGAATTCCCTAAATTTCTTCAGAGTTTCTCACAATTGGAGTTCCTTGATCTTTCATACAACAGGTTCTCTGGAACATTGCCAAAGTAGTTACCAGAAAAAATGCCACAGCTGCAAGTCTTGATAGTTAGGTCAAATATGTTCAGTGGTCATATTCCTACGGATCTTGCTTTCCTTGACAGACTGCATTATTTGGACATAGCCCGTAACAATATATCAGGAACCATTCCTTGGTCGTTATCAAACTTGAAAGCAATGAGGGTCAATCAGGCTATGGAAGGATATAGTCCGCTGGAGGAGAACATACCAGTAACCACAAAGGGCAAACACGTTATTATACCTTTAAAATATACAGGCTAATGGTGAATCTTGATCTGTCATGCAACATTTTAACAGGGAAGATTCCGGAGGAGCTAAGTTTGCTCATTGCACTCAGCAACCTGAACTTATCAAGAAATCAACTGGTTGGCAAAATCCCGAATCAGATTGGTGATCTCAAGCAGTTGGAGTCACTGGATCTATCCTACAATGACCTTTCCGGTGCAATCCCGTCAGGTTTCTCGGCTCTCACATCCCTGAGCCACTTGAACTTGTCATACAACAACTTATCAGGCACGATACCAACCGGGCTGCAGCTACAGGTACTCGACAACCTGAACTATACCTACATAGGCAACCCTGGTCTTTGTGGCCACCCCCTCTCCAAGAACTGCTCTACTAGTATTATTAGCACAAACCACCATGAAGATGCAAATCATGTAGCATCTCTCTACCTGGGAAGGAGCATAGGATTTTTGGTGGGTCTTTGGACAGTGTTCTGGACATTGGTACTAAGGAGGACCTGGGCGATTGCCTACTTTAAGATTATTGACAAGATGTATGACGAGGTGTATGTGTGGGTGGCTATATCTTGGGCTCGTATGACGAAGAAGCCCCGCAACGATACAGCGTGAGAAGCCCGTTCAGCATGTGGTTGAATTACTCAACCTAGCTATAATGTGCTGCTGCTTTGTGATTTGGGGTGTAAGTGGTGCTTTGGTCTGTATGTGTGTCAGTGTGTGTATACTGCTGCTATGTACTGCTACTCCAGGTGCTACCGCGTCAAGACATACATTGTGTTGGTCGAATCAATTGGAAATATTCCCATATAAGTTTATAAGATGTCATGCTCTGTGAACATCCAATTCTAGTCTGATTGTAAATGATGTAACCATGATTTGGATACTGGTGAATACATATACTATATATGTGTAAGAATTTGTGATGACCCTTTGTATATCTTGGCAGCTAACTGACTCATACAGTACACTCTCGTCGTCGTCAGTTGAATAATACGTACAATTTGCAACAATTGCGTTGCCCATTCATCCGTTCCCTGGCCTGTTCTGCCATGGTGGGTACGTACGGAGTACTAACTAATCCATAGTAGGAACATACAGTATATACAAACACAAATTCATCAAGGAGCCGGATTGCCTTAATATCTGTCCGTAGGAGCATGTGATGTCCTACTGTGATGTCACTTTCTCATTTTAAACTATCTTCTTCACGTTTGTCTGAAGTCGGGAAGCCAAGAAACGAATCATCAAACGATTCTCAAAAGAAGAGGGTATGAAAGTCCAGACTATTCTCAAGGGACAGAAAGGTCCTACGGGATCCCTGTTGCCAGAGCATAAAAACAAACCCCACTTATGAACTCGCCAGGATCGATCTCTGTTTCATCTCCGTCTCAAACCGAAAACACACATCTCGTTCCGGATGGAAGCAGCAGGACAGATCCCATGGGGCACATGGACGAGCAGCAGCCAAGTCATGGTCGTGGGAGGACGTCCCCAACTGAATGTGCATGGTGGGAGGACATCCAGCATGGAGGTGGAGCAAACCTGACTGAATCCCGCCAGTGCCAAGATTTACTATGACAGATAACACTGCAGTTTAAATTAAGTTGTTCTTCAGATATAGATACATGGAATCTTGGGCAATCTTCAGAAATTGAATTGCTACATATCAGTTGCATATACTGACACAATGGTCAAAGGAATACGGCACCACAGGCAGAGAAATGAGGATTGCATCCTCGACAAACAGCTTAGGGTACACAGCATTACACAATATCTATTTATAACAGGTTCTCACATGATCTAGACAAGCACATTGTTCCATCAGATCCAGTATTTTTTTTTTTAGAAAAGGAAATCAGATCCCGTATACAAGCAAAAACACTGCTGGATTCTTTCGTCGCGTTCACCAGGACCAGGACATGAGCAAAACTTGATAAAAACCACGACACCACATACTTAAGCATAAACAGAGTAGGGAGTACTGATATAGATGACAGCGGCTTGGGCTTAGAACACGCGAACTGGCTTCCCCATGGTGCTCTTGATGTACAGGCACCTCACCTGCAAAACAAAAAGGCAACAACCCATGTCATGTTCTGCTCAATTAATTCACGCCTAACTGGCTCTTCATCTGCCTATTTTACTTGATCTTAATGAAGATGGAACAGAAGCCAAGGGGACAACACTCACGTTCTGCCAGTTCTTCTTGAGCAGGGAAACCAGGAAGTTGACGCTCATCTGGATGTTCTGCTGGATCTGCTTCTCCTCCATCGGCAGGTTGCCCACCGCGACGCCCATGTACAGCACCTTCTTCAGCTGGAACTTGATTGTGGCCTTGGTCTCGTTGACCTTGGCTTCCAGAGACTCCTGGTGGGAAAACCAGGGTCGGGAACTTGCCTGTAATGCCGTTAAAACACAGTGAATAATATGCAGGATCAGGAGTTCAGAACAATGGTAATGAAGCGTTTATACTATGTGCAACAAGGAGATGCCACGAGCTCCCATCATACAGGGGGCCATACAGTGCGATATAATGCGGCTACTAGGCTCTAAAAAAGTATCAATAATACAATAGCAAGTTTTCAACAATAAAAAACTATGGATCCTAGTGAAAGTGAAATGGGGTGACAATTTCGGAATCGCTTCGCTCCTGGCCTCCTGGGTCGCCCCCGCGCGACCAGGGGCGAACCCTAGCCCGCTGCCGCCTCCTTCCACCTCCTCCTCCCTTCCCCGGCCGCTGCTGGCGTGCGCCGCCGGGCAAAAGCCCGTGCGGTGCCGGCGGCGGCCGGTCTTCCTCTACCCGGCGTGGGGCGGCTCTCTTCGGTGGCGTCGGTGCAGTTCGGCGTCGCTCGGCAAGGCCTGGCGTGGCGGCGGCCGGCGAGCTGCGCCACGGGCGAGCGCTCGCGTGTGGAGGCGGCGTTGGGGGACGGTGCTCCTCGCTGCTGCTGCCTCTGGCCGAACTCATCCGCCCGGATCCTAGCCGGCAGGGATGGGTCGGCACGGCGGTGGCGCGCAGCTTCGGTGACGGAGATGATGGTGGAACGACGACCCTGGACGGCTGCCGGCGACGCTGGCCACCGAGGACGGAGTGCCCGACCTCGGCCCAGATCTGGGCCCTTCGGGCCTGGATTGGGCTGGTTGGGCCCCGTGGATCGACTTTTTTCAGGGGCTCTTGGACTGGGAGCCCACCACCTGACCATGGTGATGGATGGTTGGGGCGCTAGATCCGGGCCTGACGGGCCTAGATCCGGCAGCTGCCTGGTAGTCCCGTATGGGCTGCCTATTGAACCCCACTGTCCGCCTCGGTTGGATGGTCGTGGTGGTGTTTGGCCCCTTCAAGGGCTAGTGATCTCGGACGCCGAGGTGGCGGCCTCGGAAGGTGGACTGCACGGGCGTTCTTCGGCGAACGACGTTGTGGTGGTGATGGTCCTTTTCCTGGTCTAGGTAGCTGGCAGGGAGAGGACGGCGGGGGATCCTGGCGTGGTGGCAGCCCAGATCGTGAGTTGGGAGCCGGACTCGTTGACGGGGGCGGTCTGAGGTACCGGGTGTGGCGAAGGTTTTTTGCGGGCGAAAGCCCAGCGCTCCGGCGCCGACGGCGGCGATGCCTGAGGGTGTCGTAACCCTCTTGGGGGCGCTGTTGTGTTTACCTTCGCCGCATCAGCACTCCGGGTGAAAACCTTGACCTTCGGTCTCGACTTTGGCGGCGTTTGGCGTCGTTTCCTTCTTGAGGGCTTTGTCGTGGAGTTCCGGTGTGTTTAGTCTTAGTTTCGTTGTCATCGGTGACAAGTTTGGCTCTCCAGTGTTTTCTCCTTTTTATCTTTGACCTGCTTTGTAAGAGGATCTCCTCATCACTTTGTATCGGTTTGGCCGTTGGGCTTTATTTATAAAGCGGGGTGTAAGCCTGTTTCGTGAAAGTGAAATGGGGCTGTGTGGTCACGTACAAATCCCCGTGATGAAAAACGATTTGCATCCATTGCAATGTTGGGAATAAAAGGCAAGTGAAACAACATGCTTATAAGATTCTGCTAACAGATAATTGTTTATAATAATAACCATCATTGTAACAATAAATAAAGCCCCAGACAGAAAATATACAGGCAAGTTCTAACCATGAACAAAGAAAGGTCTGTTCCAGGTTCTAACCACGAGAAGTCACTACAGGAATGCCTAGCTACGCCAATGCCTAGCTACGCCGACGGCCACCACCTACGCCGACGGCTTTTTATCGGGGCCGTCGGCACAGGCCGAGTTGGACTACTCAGATTAGCCGTCGGCATAGGTATGCTGGGCTACGCCAACGGCAAAGCCGTCGGCATAGATATGTTTTTTTTCATTTAATATGGAATAATTCATATCTTTAAATCCGCAAATCGAAATTTAACAAATGAAATGTCTAAATCAATTAGAAAAATGAGAGTAATCCAAATATGACATCCATATCATATTTTTCATCATGTATATAAATTTTTCAACATACTTTTTGGTACTTACATAATAGAAAAAGTCATTTTTGACACTTAAAAAAAGGAAAAATAATAATCATAATAATATTTTAAAAATTGTTTTTGGCAAATATGTTTGCCATACCAAAACACACATATGTGTCAAATTTGGACACCTTATCACAAATTATGGCACGTGGTCATTTTGACCTTTTTTCAAAAAAATAAAAGAAAGTGAAAAAATACTCAAAAAGTGAAATCCTTTGGCATGGAGCCTTTTTATGTGTACTAGTTGCTAGGGAAAATGATAAACTTGAGTTTTGATAAAATTTCCACAAAACTTCTTCACAAAAAGGTCAATCATCTATAAACATGTATAAGTTTCGAGTCAAATGACTTAGATATGATCATCCCTGTGCCATAGTTTGTGATAATATACCCATATTTGACACATAGGTGTGTCTTGTTATGACAAACAATGTTGCAGAACTGAATTTTTTTAAATTATGTTTATAAATATAATTTTTTTCATTTTTTAATTGTAAAAAATGATATTTTTTGTGAAGCAAGTACGACAAATATGGTGCAAAATGGCGCCCATACAATTTTCACATAAAGTAGGCCATAATTTATCGATAACCCATCAATATTAGGAATTTTCTCGGTTTCTACCTCATTTCGCCTATTTAAATGACTTTATGCCTATTTTTCAAAAGTAATTCAATTTTGAACTACAAGTGTTTGACAGTTTTCTCTGAAAATTTTACAAAAATCATTTTAAGATACACCAGTAGTGGTTTGTATCACAGAACCATCGATAGTTTTGAAAAATGAGACCCCTTTGGATGAACAGGCACGACAACCATTTTGACCTTTTTTGAACAAAATAAAAGAAAGTGAAAAAATACTCAAAAAGTGAAATACTATGGCATGGACTCCTTCTATGTGTACTAGTTGCTAGGAAAAATGATAAACCTGAGTTTTGACAAAGTTTCCACAAAACTTCTTCACAAAAGATCAATCATCTATAGACATGTATAAGTTTCGAGTCAAATGACATAGATATGATCATCCCCGTGCCGTAGTTTGTGATAATGTGTCCATATTTGACACATAGGTATGTCTTGATATGGAAAACATTGTTGCCAAAAATTATTGTTTAAAATATTTTTATAAATATCAAATTTTCATTTTTTAATTATCAAAAATGACTTTTTTATTAAGCAAGTACCAAAAATATGTTGCAAAAAGTCATATACATGATGAAAAATATGATATGGATGTGATATTTGGATTTCTCTCATTTTTCTAATCGATTTAGAAATTTTATTTGTTAAATTTCAATTTACGGATTTAAAGATATTAATTATTCCATATTAATGTAAATAGGAGAAAATAAAGTAAAATAAATTTTATTGTTATTTATTCAAAAAATGTTATTACATAATCATTTTTACTTATTCAAATAAATTTTCAAAATTTAAACAATAAAAAGTGTAACATAATGACCCATGAGTTAATATGGTTGATAGGATACTAATATCAGTAAGTTTTAACATCTTATCTGGAAGCTAATTTGGATGGAACTCAAAAGTTAAGCGTGCTTGGGCTGGAGAAATTTGAAGATGGGTGACCAAATGGGAAGTTTGATTAAGGTAAGTACTTTGACCTGAGATTAAGTGTGTGGCTAAGTGGGAAATTTGAAATTTGAAAAAAGAAGTTGGAAAATTCAAAATTTGAAAAAAACTTGGGACAAATAATTTTAAAAAAAATTGAAAAAAAAAATTTATTTTTTTTTTGGAAAAAATAATTTTGGAAAACAAAATGCCGACGGAATCGTCGGCATAGCCTACGCCGACGGCAAAAAATCCTATGCCTACGGGGCAATACGCCGACGGCCGCCGTCGGCACAAGCTACGCCGACGGCAAATTAGCCTTCGGCATAGCCATCCGTTCCTGTAGTGAGTAGACCAACCAGCTCAGAGACAAATAAACTAATGAGCTGACATATCAGAACACTTGCCTGCCTTATTGAGACCAGGACCAAGGAGACGGGGAATCTGCTTGATAATAGCCTCTGAGGCCAAGAAAGTGTGATACTTCTTGGCAAGCCTCTTGACAAGCTTCTTGTTCATCTTCTTAAGGGCTTCAACATCAATGGAATCAAGGCCAATCTTCTCAGCCTGCAATAAGGAGAATAACCAGATGTAAATATAAAAGGAGATCATAACCTCTGTAGAAGAGAAAAACTGTGATCCAAATATCACTTCAAACAGCCTACAGGCCTTACAAGCGAATAACATTCATAGGATGTAACACAGTTGCTGGTCGAGCCAGAGAGCAGCAAACTTTCAATAACACATGAGACAACAACAGTACAGAAAACAAAATATTGTGCACAGTTGCACTAAACGGTCGGTCCGTACCTCTCCCACATGCTGGGCATCATCGAGCATTCAGACCCTCATCTTGGCACGCGGGATGTGGGGCAGCTGAACCGCGTGTCCTTTTGCGGGTCATAGTTCTTGAGGGTGATCTGGAGCTTGACGGTCGCGGCGGTCATGTGTTTAGGCTCGACGGTTCGAAATCCTTCGACATGGTCAAATGGGCTTTCCTCCTCGAGGTGCTGACTAAGATTGGATTTGGGCCTAGGAGTGAAGCCCTAATATGTGATCTTTGCTCCACGTCATCTACACGAGTTCTCGTGCGTTTCCTATTCTACGCCTACCCGCGCCAGCGCGGGTTTGCTTAAATGGGCTGACCCAGATACGTTGCCCTGCACCGTTTTGTGAACGTTGTGGAACCTTCCGACTGGTTTCTTTTTTACACTATTTTTCTTTTGCCTTTTTTCCTATGCATTTATACTAGTTTGTTTTTCCTCTTTTCTTTTCTTTTGCGTTTTGCTTCTTTTTTAAATTAATATCCATTTTCAATTTTTGTGGAGATTTTTAGAATGCATAAACATAAATTTAAATCTGTGAACCTTATTTTCCGAATGCGTGAACAATTTTTTTATTGGCGACAATTTTTTTCAAATTCCTATAATTTATTTAATTCATGATTTTTTAAAAACTATAAAAATGGTTCATTCATTTGAAAAAAAATCATGAATTCATAATATCCTGAATTTTAAAAAGTTGATGAAAAACTATTCATGAATTTGAAAAATGTTTGTGAATTTTAAAATGGCTTGTCAATATGTTTCAAATCCGAACATTTCACAATATGTTTTTTAACAGTTTCAAAATTTGAACAATTTTAAATTTCAATTTTCTTCAGAAACTGAACATTTTCTATAATTTGTGACCATGTTTAATTCGTCTCACATTTTTCTGGGTACAACTTTTTTTCAAAACTAACAGAAAAACCAGACAGATTTTTTGGTTCATCGCCTTAGAAATATTTGGTTCACACTTTTTCGGTTCATCACCTAGTTTTTTTGGTTCAATTTTTTTCAATTCGTCGTCCTATTCTTTTTGGTTAATCACCTTACATACATTCCGTTCATTATTTTTGGTTTCATCACCTTAGATATAGCTGGTTCACGTTTTCGGTTCGTCGCTTTACATACAGTTGGCTCACTCTTTTCAGTTCATCACCTAGATTTTCTATTCGTCGCCTTAGATATATTTGACACATTCTTTTTGGTTCATCGTCTTAGATATACTTGATTCACTCCTTTTGGTTTGTCGCCTTAGATATTTTTTGGTTCACTCTATTTGATTCATCCCTTAGATATGTTAGGTTCATTAGTTTCGGTTCATCACCCTATTCTTTTCGGTTCATTGTCTTGGATATATTCCGTTCATTCTTTTTCGGTTCACCCCTTATTTTTTTCGGTTCATCACCTTAGATATATTTGGTTCACTCTTTTCGTTTCATCTCCTTAGATATTTTTGGTTCACTCCTTTTGGTTCATCGCCTTAGATATATTTTGTTCATCCCTTAGACATTTTAGGTTCATTTTTTCCATTTCATCGACCTAATCTTTTCGGTTCATCACCTTAGATATATCTGATACACTGTTTCGGTTCATCGCCTTAGATATATTTGGTTCACTAATTTTTGGTTCATCACCAAGATTTTTTTTGGTTCAATATTTATCGATTCATCGTCTTAGATATGTTTCGTGCATTCTTTTTGGCTCATCGCCTTAGATATATCTGGTTGAATTTTTTCGGTTCATCGCTTTACATATCTTTGGCTCACCCTTTTCGGTTGATCACCTAGATGTTCTATTCATTGCCTTAGATATATTTGGTTCATTTTTTGGGTTCATAGCCTTAGATATATTTGATTCACTCCTTTCGGTTCGTCCCCTTATATATATTTCGTTCACAATACTTGGTTCATCACTTAGATATTTTAGGTTCATTTTTTAGGTTCATCGCCCTATTCTTTTTGGTTCATGGCCTTAGATATATTTAATTTATTATTTTCGGTTCATCATCTAAAATATTGGTTATACGAGATAAAACCATCTGATTCAAATTGTTCACAAGGAATTTATATTATTTGGTTCATGACTTACTTTCTTTCTTTCAAATTTTGTTATTGTTCAACTTTTTTAGTTCCAAGGTTTAAATTTTTTGGTTCATTACTTCGTAAATTCGTCAACATCAATCTAGTTTTTGTGAACATTCACAAAGTTTTTTTTAGATCAAACGTAACATCTGTAAAATATTTTGGTTAACTATTATTTTTGGTTCACCCAAATTTTGGTTCCTCTTCGGTTCACAGGTATATTTGGTTCACTATTATTTTTTATTTATCGGCATTTTTGGTTCACTATTATTTTTTTGGTTCACCGACATTTTAGGTTCACTATTATTTCTGGTTCATCGGTTTTTTTGGTTCACTATTATTTTCGGTTTACCTAAATTTTTGTTTCTTTATGGTTCACTATTACTTTTGGTACACCGGTATTTTTGATTCACTATTATTTTTGGTTCGCCGGTATTTTTGGTTCACTATCATTTTCTGTTTATCTGAATTTTACTTTCTTTTTGGTTCACTATTATTTGCGGTTCACCGACATTTTTGTTTCACTATTATTTTTTATTTATTATTATTTTTAGTTCACTTTTATTTTCTGTTCATCCGAACTTTAGTTTATTTTCGGTTCACTATTATTTTTGGTTCATCGGTATTTTGGTTTACTATTATATTTTTTCACTATTATTTTTTGTTCACTACTATTTTTGGTTCACCGGTAATTTCGGTTCAGTTGAATTTTAGTTTTTAAAATGGTTGATATTAAAAAATATGTATTATTTAAAATGGTTCCAAAAAATTTAAATGGTTCATATTTTTAATTTTTTTTTAAATATTCATTTTTGCTAATGGTTCAGATTATAAAAGTTGTTTCAAATTTGAAAATATCTAGACTTCTAAAAATCTTAAGATTTAAAGACCAAAAATAGAAATAAAATATGAAAAACAAACAGAAATCAGCGATCATGGTTTTATTCTAAGACCTAAATATTACTACTTGCAATCCCATCAGGCACCTCATCCACTGCGGTAAAATTCTCAAAACAAGCGAAACAAATCACATGTTTGCTTCCATCATTGGTACATTGTTTTGACAAATAGTATTCATTCGTGTGTAAAAATTCTCACGAGTTAGTTTATTTCCATAACGTCTTTTTTTTAACAAAAGAAAGTTCTCATACGGGATCATGGAGGATGAAGATAGAATTTTTTTTTTTGAAACGAGTAAGATAGAAGGTTAGATGAACCAATTTTTCAGAACAGGAAGGATGAAGATAGGAAATTACAATCGAAATCAAAGCCTTGCTTTGTGAAAAATAAACAAGACTTCCTAGTTTATGATGTGTTGATACGTGCATTTTATATCATCATTTTTATATCCTATATTATCATATTGGAATGTTATTTGCATTGTTATATCATTGTTTTTGCATGATTTAGATGATTTATGGGATTTTCATACAAAGTCCCTATTTTTGGCATTTAATATCTGGGAGGCAGAAAACCCCCTTTTCTTGTTTTTATTGTTTCAGGAGTTTTGCGAACTCAAATAATTGAAGGAAAAATACCACGCCGGTTTTTCATCAGGAGAAGGGTGGAGGAAAGAAGACCGAAGGCAGGAGGGCCGCGTGGGACCCACCAACTGGGGCCTCGAGCACCCCCTCGCATGGGGCTTTTTACTGACACCTTCATCTTCGCCGAAAAGGGACGCCCTAATTTTCCCCGAATTATCTGAGGCCGTGGCGGCGGCGGAGCTCCTGATTCTCTCCGAAGGGGGTCAGATCATGCTGCTCCGGAGCTCCGGAGAGGGGGGAAATCACCACCATCATCATCACCTCTCCTCCTTGGCGTGGGAGGAGGCCTCTACATCACCGTCGTCACCATCACCAGCACCATCTCCATCATCATCTCCGCGATTCACTCCGTTCCCCTCATAGTTTGAGAGTTGCTATACCCTAGATCATTGCCTTGTGCTCCTATTCATGTTTGTGATTGGGTACTTGTCATTATTTGGTGGTGAAGTATTTATTTCAGATTGTATTGTACCCTTTGTGCCACTGATTATGATCATGTTTGCACGTTGTGAGTAGTTCCCGTATGTTCCTGAGGGCATAGGATGAATTGGCAATGATTTATATATATAACATGTGTTGATATTCTGTCAAGAGTTTATCTTTTATGTGATTCTATGATGGTGTTGTGCGAACGTCGACTGCATAACACTTCACCGTTAAAGGGCTCATAGGAGAACAACGTAGTGTAATGAATTGAGAAAGACTTGGGAGGACAACTTAGCCCAAGCCGGAGTCATGCAGTTAGATTATGTGGGTAGTAATGTCGGGGACCTTAGAGTGTAATGCTATGGTGGGACTTTATGTCTTAATAATTCTTGTGCAAGTCATTAAATTAGCCACATGATCCATCATAAGGGGTTGTAGTTTAATTATTTAGTTATGCCTAGTTATGGCTCCGCCCCAAAGAAGATTAAAACTTGACAAGATATGCAACGTGTTGTTTAATAAATCTCTATGCCTAGTGATATCCATGCCGCCCTCGGGAACGTTTTCCATATATAAGACACACATCACTTGAGCTTGTCCTCTTGCCACATAGAGGATTGGGCTTTCTCTCTCTTTGAGAGCTTTCTATTTGCTACCATTTGTTTTAAAGCATTTTTATTACTTTGCAACTATACAACTAAAAATCTCAAAAACATTTGCATCTTTTATTGTTTTATTATCATCCTTTCTAACCAATACCTTCAGCTCCTCGTGGGTTCGACAACCTTTTCTAATCGAAAGGTGCTACAACTGATCTCCTGCACTTGGGAGCCATCATGTGTCGTTTTCCCTAGCTACAGAATGATATAATATCTGGGTCTTATGGTGTAATATGCTGTCTGAAACAACAAACAATAGGCAAATTGTACAGTATCATCATCAAATCCAAACAGTTCGGCTTGGTCGAAATATTTTTGGATTGTTGTACACTCAGCCAACTGATGGTGTCATCCGCTGCATTGTATACACGTATGCTCATTCTGCTGTACGCGTATGCACGCTTGAGCAGAACGATACCTAAAATAATTAGTTTTAATTGTTAGACTGAATCAGCGCTCGATGAGAGAAGCAATCAATGGAAGAAGCAGGAAAGAGTGCACAAACGTAGCTCGCGCACTGGCGACGGAACGAAGCATGCAGAACGAAGCAGTAAATGGGCCGAGCCCAATTATCCGAGGGGTGTGCGCGTAAGGATGCTAGTTGACACAAAAGGCGTAGAATAGGAGCTCCCGAGTTCTCGTCAACAGTCTCGTGGGTGGAACAATTCTTAACGGACTTGGTTTACGACAGGGGGACCCGCCATCCCCGCAATTGTTTGTGCTCATGATGGAGAGTCTTTATAGCATGTTCAAAAAAATCTGCTGAGCAAGGGTTGTTGTCTTGTTGACTGCTCTTTTAGCGAGGGGTCTACGGCATAGAACATCTATATACGACGACGACGTAGATATACTACTAATGGAGTATTACATTTATTTTAATCTACGCACTAGATGGAGCATGTCAAATTAACCCACGCCACTAGTGCTCCCTCCGTTACGTAATGTAAGCATTTTTAGCATTTCTCTTTCCATCCGTATCTAGACATGTTTTAGTGCAAGATTCATTTAAACCTTACACTAAAACATGTCTAGATATGGATGGAAAGAGAAATGCTAAAAAGGTTTACATTATGAAACGGAGATAGTAGTAGATATAGTAGTGGCCTTGGGTCATTTTGGCATCACACTAGTATTTGGAGCCGTTTATTGAATTTCGGACAAATTGGTCAGGTTGCTAGTGGCATCGTACTTTCTGGCACTCCTCTAGTAATAGATATATTAGTGGTGTGTCAAAAAATCCCCCATGCAACTAATAACATATATAGGGTTCGATAACTGGGCTCCAAACCGTGTGAGAACAAACCTACGCTACTAATACTCATTTTGACACGCCAGTGATATTTTGGACAAAAATTCAGTGATGTGGAATTACTGTGACCGCCACTGGTACCTAGCCACCTGTAAATACTTTGAACTAATGAGGTGTCCTTTTCATTCGATGACTCGAACGAGCTAGCCCAGAAGCGGCAACCGGACGGACAAGGGGCGGCCCTCATGGTGTCGCTACCGGGGTCACCATGACATCCAGCCAATCATTACTCATGATGCTGTGGTGTGAGGACAGAAGACATGCCTCGCTCTGGACAAACCAAAATGATGATAGGCCGCCTTCAGAACTATGTCCTAGACCTACTCTTAGCTCTTGGAACCAAAATGATACCAAGCATTCTTGTCCCGATGTCTCCTATTACCACAGCTATTTTTCTCTTTTTCTTACCTTGCAAAGCTTTTTTTTTGATAAAGTGATTTTATTACTTAAAGAGTTTTAAGCATTACACCCGGCCTCTGCATAACTAAGATGTACACAGCCTAAATCATCCAGCGTGTCCAGAGCAACAGAAAATAAAAAAGGCGAATTACATATCATTATGAGAAATTGTAAGACCGCCCATGGAAACTAAAAGCTGATCCGCAGGTTATGCGACCATCCATGCCGGGAGAATAGCTCCCTGGCTGCTGCCTCCAAACGCGATGATACCTCCAAGAACAAATCCCGGTGCTCCACACGCTGAAGGACCGACCATAATCGGAGAGTAGCTGTGCACCGGTAGATAACCTGCAGAATAGAAGAATTTTTGTCATTAAAAACCTTGTCATTTCTACACAGCCAAAGCGACCAAATAACGACAATCGCTCCCACCCTAATAAGTAATTTGAACCTAGGATCAACCCTGTTTAGCCAGTTGTCAAAAATATTTGCAACGCTCCGCGGGGGATATAAGGTAGAACCTATTTGGACAGCTGACCATATAGACCGAGCAAACTCACATTGAAAGAAAAGGTGTTTAATGGACTCATCATGAGTGCAGAAGACACACTTCTTACTCCCATGCCAGTTGCGCTTGGCAAGGTTTTCTTTTGTAAGAATAACTCCCCGATGAAGATACCACGCAAACACCTTTGTTTTTAGTGGTATCTCATCTTCCAAATTTTCTTATTAGTCAACCGGAACATCAGATTGGATAAGAACTCTATACATAGAAGCAACCGAGAAAATACCATTCTTAGTTGGAATCCATCAAAATTCATCAGGACCTTCCAAGAGTTGGACAGAATCCAACCGACGCAGCAAAGCATTCCAAGCTGCTTCTCGAGGCCCTAATAGCGTTCTTCTAAATGATACATTAGGTGGGGATGTACCTAGCACCTTAGCCAACGTATCGCCTTTGTAACGCACCACATCATATAGAGCCGGATACTGTTCTCGAAGAGTAGCTTGGCCTAGCCACCTATCTTCCCAGAACCGAATCTCCGATCCATTCTTAATGGAGAAGGAAGCATTTGGGAAGAAATACTTTTTTGTGGCCATGAGACCAGCCCAAAAGTGTGAATCACCAGGTTTCCAAACCACCTGGGATACAGCTTTTTCCCCCACATACTTCCTTCTTACGAGTCTCTGCCAAATTCCATCTTCCGAAAGAAGTTTGAATAACCATTTACCCAGTAGTGCTCTATTCTTGACCTCAAGGTCATGAACACCGAGCCCTCCTTGGTCTTTTGGCCGGCAAACCACAATCCATTTAGCCAGTCGATACTTCTTCTTCTCACTATCCCCTTGCCAAAAGAATCTTGAGCGGAAATATTCCAGTCTTTTCAAGACCCCTTTAGGCAATTGGAAGAAGGAAATCATATACAGCACCATGTTTATCAGTACTGAATTAATGAGAACCAACCTTCCTCCAAGGGATAGGAGTTTACCTTTCCAACTATTTAAACGAATCTGAAGTCTTTCCTCCACCAACTTCCATTCAACATTTGTAAGCCTCCGATAATGAATCGGAATCCCCAAGTAGTTGATAGGAAATTGTCCCTGTGCACACCCAAAAAGCTCGGCGTACACAAAGGCTTCATCCTGGGCCTCGCCAAAACAAAACAATTCGCTTTTATGGAAATTTATCTTTAGACCCGATAAACGCTCGAAAGCTGAAAGGGTTAACTTTAGGTTTCGGGCTTTTTCGATGTCATGTTCCATAAAAAGAATTGTATCATCGGCATACTGAAGAATCGATAATCCACCATCAACCAAATGGGGAATCACACCTTCAATTTGACCCTCAGACTTAGCACGCTCGATCAAGATGGCCAACATATCCACCACTATATTAAATAGTATTGGCGATAAAGAATCACCTTGTCTAAGACCTTTTTTCGTTTGGAAGTATCTACCAGTGTCATCATTGACTTTGATGGCCACACTTCCACCCGAAACAAAGGAATCAATAAGCGCACGCCATTCAGAAGAAAAACCTTTCATTCTAAGCGTCTGCTGAAGGAAAGACCAATTAACTTTATCATAAGCTTTTTCGAAATCAATTTTTAAAATTACCCCATTCAGTTTCTTCCGGTGTAATTCATGGACCGTTTCATGCAATATTGCCACCCCATCAAGGATATTGCGGCCTTGCATAAAGGCGGTCTGAGAAGGCCGGACTACATGGCCGCCACACTGTTCAGCCGAATCGTTGCAACTTTAGTGAAAATTTTGAAACTTACATTAAGGAGGCAGATAGGTCTATACTGTTGTATCCTTTCTGCATCGTTAATCTTAGGTAGCAAAATAATCTCACCAAAATTGAGACGAAATAACTCCAGCTGACCAGCATGTAAAGAAGCAAACATATTAAGCAAATCAGACTTGATTACATCCCAGAAATTCTGATAGAACTCTGCTGGGAAACCATCCGGTCCAGGTGCTTTATTGTGTAAAATTTGGAAAACAGCCCTACGCACTTCTTCCTCCGAATAGGATTTAGTGAGCAGGTTATTCTCTTCAACAGAAACCTGGGGAATATCTGCCGTTCTAGACTCATCCAGAGTAAAGTTCCCTTCCTCTGGAGCTCCGAACAACCCCTTATAGTAACTAGTAATGTACGTCTTCAGCTGTTCCTGGCCCTCAATCGTTCCCTCATCTTGCACAAGGGAATGAATACGCTTTTTCCTATGTCTGCCATTGGCGATACTATGGAAATAGCGAGTATTTGAGTCCCCTTGAAGGATGAATTTAGCTTTGGAACGTTGATACCATTTCAACTCTTCCTCACGCAGAAGTTTGGCTATCTCCGCATTGGATTGGCTTTTCAGCTCAATTTCATGTGGGTATAATAGACGCACCTCTGCCAAGACCTCCAAATCATCGATAATGGAGGAAAGACGTAACATTTCTTTTTTAAGTATACCAGTGGTATGACGTTCCCACCCGACAAGATGAGTGCGCATAGCCCGCATCTTGTTATTCCATATCTGGATCGGGGAGGCACCCGCGACTGGTCTTTCCCAAATCATTTTGACCATCTCATGGAAACCCTCCCTCAAAAGCCAACCAAGTTCAAACTTGAACCGTGGTTTGGTTGGAGGAGTAGCCATACCGGTGGACAAAAGAATAGGAGCATGATCCGACAGACCCTCAATACGCTCTAGAGCCCGTACTGATACCAATGGGAACTTGGATTCCCAATCGGCGTCCATCAGCACACGGTCCAGTTTTTCGTATGTGGGTTCAGGCAGAGAATTAGCCCAAGTGAACTGTCTCCCAACCATTGAAATCTCTCTTAAATCCAAGCTGTCAATGACCGCATTGAACAAGAGAGGCCAACGATTGTCAAAACATCCCCTACTTTTCTCGAACGAAAAACGAAGCAAATTAAAATCCCCACCGATGATAAGCGGGTGCGGATTGTCCTTTGCCAAGTTTACCAATTCACGAAGAAAATCAGACTTATGCTCTACCTGGGCAGGCCCATACATAGCAACAAGACTCCAAATGAAGTTGTCAGCCTTATTCCGGATATGCATTTTCATGTGAAAATCACCATCCGAAACGGCCAACACCTCCATGGTATCAGTCCTGACACCTAGTAAGATTCCACCCGACCGACCTCGCGGGGCCGTGAGTACCAAACAAAATCCATACCACCCGAAAGGCGGTTCAATAGACCTTGCGAAAACTCCGGCCGACCCGTCTCCGAAATAGCTAAGAAATCCAAACTATGATCCCGAATGCATCCAGCGAAGTGCAAGTGTTTAGCCAAGTCACCAAGACCTCTGCTATTTGCAAACATGCCATTCATTTGGAAACTCTAGGGGATTTGGAGATCTTAGCCCTTCTCCGGGTCGTCTTGCTAGATGCGGATTTAGACTTCCGGCCGGTTGCTGTAAGCTCATACAATGAACTAAGCCCGTCCTCGTCCAAACCAACCTCCGACACATCACCAACAAGATGAGAAAGAAGCTGACCATCTGATGTGGCATTCGCCTCTTCCTCATCCTCATAGGTGGCTATCAACACAGTCGAAGCTTTTGGAATAACCGTTAGACGGTCAAATTCCATATGCCTCAAGACATTAGTTGACACCTCAACTTGAGGCTTATCACTACCAAGATTAAAACCTACACTATGAAGCTTAGACTGAATTGACTTATTTGAAAAAGAAAGGAAAGACTTTGAATTTAAATCCGTACCTATGGGATCCAAGTTGAGAGAGGCTTTGCGACGCATAGCCTTCGCCAAAGAGTCCTCATCTGTGGCAGAGGCCCCGTCCAACCCCACCCCAAACCGCTCGCTACGACGGATCAGAGGAGTCGGCGCCATCACAAAGGGAGGCGAACAGGGCGATACAGGGCCTCCACCAGGTGAAGGCGTCGCCGGCGCAGCGATGGCCTGGGTCGGCAAAGGCGACGAAGGTGCCGACCCCAGCCCAGCTACGCCCTGAGCTAGTAAAGGTGAAGAAGGTACCAGCTCAGGCTCCAACCGTAGAGAACGAACAGGTGACGGAGGGGTCAAAGACGTGGAAGAGACCCCCTCCATCACACCGTCCACGACCACAGGAGAGACCAGGGCTGCACAACCGAAGTTGACAGCCCCTGTCTCCAGCACAGTAGAGTGGACCGATCCAGCTGAACCGCCACCCTCAGAAGAGGCCAGCGAGAGGCCATCAACAGCGACCACTGCCGAGGCCACGCCGAAACCCACCGGTGCCACCGAGGGCAGCTCCTGTGCGGCAGGATACCCTGCCCGAAGTCGCCGCATAGATGAGGCGAGAGCGCCGCACCCTAGAAACGATCTCATACCACGAGCGTCGTCGGACTGGGTTATATGGAGTGATCGCCACCATATGCCTCACAGCCGGCACCACAGACCATCCAACAACAGGAGCCCCTGAAGACGTGCTAACCTCAACCTCCATATGAGAGCTCTGCTGGCTAGTCCCACCAGGAGCACTCGCTGGATCCAAAGAACCTGAACCCGAACCCATAGCGTTACCAGGACCATCAGACCCGTGGTCATCTCCCTTACGTCTCCAGAAAAAAGGAACAACGCTCGGATCCGGGACAAAATAGAAGACTCCCTCCGGAAGAAAAAAGCATACTCCCCAAGCTTAATAACACAAGAAGCACCAAATAGAAGAACCAAGCTCATCCTGCTGACTATCCAGAGCCGAGGAATCAGTCATCGCCACCAAGATACGGACCACATTCTGACTCCTCAGGGTGACCAAGTCCACATCTAGCGTAGTGCCAATGAGAGAACCAACTGCCCAGAGCCCAGAAAGTGTCTGACAGCATAAGGGAACTCCCTGCACATGCACCCAAACGTGCTCTAACACCCTCTTAGGCTGAATATCCTGAGTCGCCCAACCTGAAACAGTAGCCTGAGCAAGAAAGAAGGAACACTCATCTGAAAACCGTCCAACCTCTGAAGATCCTCTACAGAAGGGAAACCGATCAGAAAAGCATCAGCACGGTGAGGGATATGGCCTCCCTCTGAAGTATAGCACCTTGCAATGCTTATACTAATATTGGTACGGGAGCTAGGAATGCTAACTTTGCTAGTCGAATGAAGAGAACACAGGCTGGTGGTATATAACATGATAAACATGAAAGGTGGTTGAGAGTATTTACACGGAAGTAATTGAGAAATAGTGATTGTGTCCGATACTATGCAGCAAAGGCAACGTGTGCTACTTTACATAGTTTAATTTAGTCAGCTTGTCCTATTACGTTTCAAATTTGACGGCTAGCCAATCAATTACATCTGAATAAATTCCGTGCAGACAATGCAGTGTAAACTACATTAAATAGGAAAAGATCAGTGATTCAGTGGTACATGTATGACCCTTTCCAAACAGGACATGTATAAGTACTCTACTCGTATTATTTCTCATGAAATATAAAGCAAGCAGAGTATTGTTGGCTCTAGCTATCAGAGCATCATTCAAATAAAATTACAATCTTTCTCGCTTGGTCTTCCAAACAATATTCTTCATAAAATCACCTCATATGCTGCTCACGTAAAACCAGCTGGTTGATCCTGTTTCCGAACGTCCCAGATTCTCCTGCATCCCGTGGGCCTTCTCGCGCCTTGCAGATCATTGCCTAACTCAGCGCTAGCTGGTGGGCTCAATTTAATGGGGCTACTGCTCCGCTGGACGTTTTAGGCTCATTCTCAACAACCGGAGGCGAGGGGAAGCCTGTCATGTTCTCCTCGCGTTGTCTATCTAAGCTCTCGAAATAGGATTTTGTTCCGTTTTATAAATAAAGCTACATGACCGAATCAATACAAAATGATCAGAAGAACCTCTTACAAAGCAGATTAAATATAAAAATAAAGAAAAGTACAAGGAGAACCAAACATGCCACCAAAGACAACGGAACTTCCTGAAGGAAACCGAGACTCCACGACGACGGCCCCAAGAGGGTAACAATGTGACGCATCGCCGTCGTTGAGACCAAGATGGTTAATTTGGGATGAATGGTCTTGTTTCAAAAAAACTTAGGGAAGAAAGGTGATGCCACCCCGGGCACCGTGCGAGGTTGAATTAGGGAAGAAAGGTGATGCACCGTGTCATGGTAAATCCGATCTGGTTTCTCTTTATTCATGCTTTACAGTTTTCGTTGGCAGCAAAAGTTACTACATTATCAGTCTCTTCATGTATCTGACTTTTATTCAGATTCAGGTGGGTGTGTTGTACAATGAAAACAATACGCCATATTATGACTAGGAAATAATGCAACTATAACACCGAAGAAGATGAGTGATGCGGTAGTATTTGCTTCACTGCATTTGTAAAATATAGCACAAGTCAAGATCTGGGGACAACTTGCAACTTAGTGTGGTTTGTTTCCTAGCTTCTAACACATCTCTTACACATATAATTGCTTTAAAAACTTCATGGAAGGAAAATATGGTGCACTAAGTAAACAACGGACGATCTGCTGCTTATTCCTTCCTTCCTTCCCTTGGAATGAGTACGTACGCTCATTTGGTATCATTTCTTGTATTTTGAATTTGCGATGTTAAATGGAATCCTAGACACGTACCTCGGTTTTGTACGGACTAATGGCGTGCTGTCCTAGTATTTTGTGTTTGATTTCTCGAGATAATTCAGGTTACAAGACAATCGGACGGACAAAAACGTCTGGCTTTTATCTCGAAGTCCAATTTTGAACGAAATGCAATACTAAATGTATACGTGGGAAGGTATTCTAGGCTGTACATTTTTTCCAACGGATCATTTTTGTTGTCTGACTGTGGGGAAGGTATACTAGGCTTTGATGATGGAGTCTGTGGGGAGCATAGGATGGTATTGTTCCGACGCAAGAAACTTAACAGTATAACAGCCTCTTGCGACTCGAAGTGTTCTGCTCCCGGTGCAAGCAACTTAACAGTAAACAGCCTCTTCATGTTAGGCTGTCTTTTCTATATTTCTTGATTTTTAACATTGTGGATGCAAATAGCTGGTGTAGAAGATAATAATATTTACCATGGTACAGAAACTCAACCAGCCGTGAAGTGCAAAGAGAACATGAATCGATCAGTGGTCGTGTTTCTATATCCATATCTATACACACGCGGGCGCGCACACAAACCTACATATATAAAAACTATTTGGCAGGACAAAGTGTGGTTGGTGGAAATATTTATCTCAGATCAGATGTAAGAGATATTTTTCTTCTTGTATGAAACATCTTATAAATTGTGCAGATTTCCTATGGTACGCATCAAGAGCATCTGATGTACTTGATGCTTTTGGCCCAGCTTCATTCTAACCATTTCAAAATTGGCGAGCTAACTTATTTAGTCCTCCGGTTAATTGTTTTTTCTGTATATAAGAATCTAAATACATTTCAATTTATGTTACTTTGTTAATACAAACAATACTATTGGTGAAAATAGTGGAGGAGCCCATAAGACACTTGCCCTGGACAAACCTCCCATTGCTTCTCCTTCAGAACATCCTAAGCATTTTCATCATGATGTCCTATATTCTTAAGAATTACTTAGGCGTGAGGAGATTCTCCCTTTAAAAGGAGATGTCAACATGTTCTCCTCTCACGGACATGGTTCCTACTGTCTTAATTCTCTAGGGTGTTATTTCTAAGTTGGTCGCCCTGCCTGGCCAACAGACCAGGTGATTCGCATCCTGGTTGTTTGGAGAAAAAAAAACAATCCTACCTGGTCAAAGCTCTAACACGTTCTAACCTTACCACATCAGCGCCATTTAGTCCTGCAGACACCGCAAGTGACCAGTTTACTCATAAATGTACCCAAAGTGACCTCCTGGCTCACATTTGTGTCTGTTGAGCGACCAAAGTACTCATCTCGTTCAAGTTGTGTGATTGTTCATGCGATTTTCTCTTATATTTATCTATAAGAAAATTAACCTAAGGGTCTACCATGTTCCGCTAGATTAAGTCTAGTTGGTTGATAGAAATAGTATCTAACACAACTGATGAGTATTTGATGACGTGCTCAATTCAATTTTCACATGGTCTTCGTGTAGTCTGTGTAATATAACTTTTTCCTTAATTTCAGGCGAGAGCATTGTTGAGTACGTATGTTGCCTCATTTACCAAGAAAGAGCTAAGAAAACATCCTTTTGTGGATAATCGCTGATGCTGCCTCGACGCAACTCACACACCAATGATCCCAATGGCAATATTAAAGTGCCGCAACT
>QRDG01000154.1:0-93599 GCA_012064385.1 Puccinellia tenuiflora | reverse complement strand
TGACCCCTGTAAACACAGACAAGTAACTAAGTACTCTCCTCCCATTATTTGCTCCACACATGTGAAACGAGGACCTTTACAGTACCCTAAAATTAATAGGAACCGTTCATGTTCACTAATCTAAAGGCTCAGATCGTCTGACTCCACATATAATCAAGGGAGTACTAACCACAGATTTATCCCAAGGACACGGAGTACCTCTATCTGGTGGTCTTTGGTCTTTTTCATATCTCGTTTTTTTGGAAAAATAGAGAACCAGGCGTCGAAAGGCCGGCGGCCGGCCAGCACCAGGGATTTGGATTTCGCCCGAGAAAAACGAATTTCGGCTGAAA
Source organism: Puccinellia tenuiflora (assembly GCA_012064385.1). Classification (NCBI taxonomy): domain Eukaryota; kingdom Viridiplantae; phylum Streptophyta; class Magnoliopsida; order Poales; family Poaceae; genus Puccinellia; species Puccinellia tenuiflora. Next base: position 93,267 of record QRDG01000154.1, on the reverse strand, counting down.
TTCAGCCATTTCGGTCAAGACCGGTAAATGAGTTTACCGGACGAAAACTATTGAGTTTTTGGGAAATTTGGTAAAATAAATTCAAAACTTTCAAGTTTAGTCAAAATATGCTTGGAAATTCAATTTTCGTTCAAATTTCAGTCAATTTGTGTCCAAAGTTTCAAATTTTGGTTCTTCTTTTTCCGAGATTTCATTCAAAAATTTCGTTCGGAGCCGGTAAATTTTAAAAAACGAAATCCAAAACCTTGGCCAGCACCCCGATGGAGGAGCAATGACTGTGTGCGAGAGCAGGGGCTGATTTCTTTGGCCGGCGAGATGGGGAAATGGGAAGAGCAACACCCGTCCGACCGGCGACCCTTGTGCGCTGATGCCCGCCATGGATGCCGGTGGGGCAGCTGGCCGCCCGTGTTGTGTCCTCAGCCCGCGCTGCCGCAGCTCCTCCACGACAAACAGTTAATGAGATGAAAATGGCAATAGATTAAGATCTGATCTGCTACTATTTTCAGTCACGGATTGGCGATGAATTCACCAATTAGATCCGATGAAAGTTCAATAAGCAGCAATACCGGCAAGTAATTATGTTCTTCATAAAAAATTGCGTGACCTCCGGCCGTCGGCGGCGCCTCGGCTGCTCCAGCGATGGCGGCTGTTGCGCAAGAGCAGACCTGCGCAATTACGCAGGTGGTGACGGCAGGACTGAATTATGGCACATGGCCAGTTCGTGCGATGCCGTATTTATCGGCGCCGCCATCACCACCGATACGCAAACTGTTGATGTTGTAGTGTTCCGTCGTTTATTCGTAGGAAGGAGATGATGCTAAAAACCTAAAATACCCCTATGCATCAAGGGCTAGAATTAGCCGGTACTCTTTATGACCTTGGTGGAGTACCAGGGTACCGTAAAATTTGCATGTGAAACAAAACATAGTATTGTTGGTTCTAGCTATCCTAAGTATCAAATAAAATTAGAATCTCAATGGAGTGAGCATGTTCCACATGCATCTAGCCGCAAGCGTGTTCCATCATCCATGCGAAAGCCTCCTCAGCACGCAGCTAAGGCCCTGAGACGATGGTGGTGATCGGAGGCTGGAGGAGAGCACAACAGTCCAACCCAATCGCTCTCTCACTCCCTGACGCACGCAGTTGGGTTCTGGGTCCAAAATTATGCTCCAATCGATCCTTCTATATACGAGTTAAATCCTGAGAGGAAATAATTTCAATGAGAAGGAAACATGGGAGAGACCGAGAATGCAGTCATGGAGTCCCACTCTCACTCTATATATATGCTCGCGGACATATGCATGCTGGAGCTCAAATGTCCCCGCTATTTTGTTTTCATTTGTCGACGAAATTCAGGGGACAGACAAATCAGACAGGCAAAAAGGACATAAACCAATATTGAAGTTGAATTTTGGATGAAGTTGCAATGCTAAGAAATGCACACGGGAAAGGTATCGGGTTGTATAATTTTTTCCTACGGAGAAGTTGTTGTCTGCACAAACTTTGATGGAGGTTGTGGGAAGTAGACAATAAAAGATAAAAATAGAAAACAGACCAACATGAAAATATTCACATGGCACTTTCATTAACTACACCGAATTGCGAGCAAGAGCGCTCAAACTCGGGCTGATGGGAAGCATCAGCCCCTCCCCACTACTCTCCAGTGGTCTGCTTCTATGGGAAGTAGATAATTGTTTTGTGCTGAAACACATAACGGTACGAGGTTCGACACATACGCGAAGTAGTCTGTTCCCGGTGTCCCCTATTCTTAGATTAGCCTATCTTTTATTCTTTTATCAATTTTTAACATTCTGGATTGCTAACAACTTGTGTAGAAGATAATTCGTCAAGGTGAAATCAATCACCCTGAAGCACCAAAGAGAGCAGACTCAATCGATGGCCGTGTTTCTATATGTATATAAACACACCTACATATATATGACACGTTATCCAGAGAAGGTGTGGTTGGTGGAAATATTAATCTCAGATCAATTCTAAGAGATGGTTTTTCTTTTAAGAATTTTTTTATAACTAGTGACGTCATACAATGCTTTGCATTCAGAGCATTGATGTATGCTTGGCCCACCGTTTCAAATTCGACAAGTCAACTCATATTATTAGTTCTATCATGATTAATTATTATTTCACAAAATATCCAAATGTTTTTTCAATTCATATTTTATATTGTTAAGACAAACAGTATTATTAGTGAAAAGAGTGGAGAAAACCCATAAAACACTTGCCATGAACAACCTTCACATTAATTACGCTGCTTATTAGGTAGGCTTACATTTGGCTTAATGGACATTTATAAGACAAAGTAAAAAACGCCAAAATAATTCTAACAAATCTATTATGTGTTGATTCTCCTTTTATGAAGAAAAGTTAGGCTATTTGCTCTCTCCTTTAGCACAATAAAAATTATGTGTGATACATTAAAATATTTAGCTTAATTATTATTTTAAATATTCAATAAAAATATCGTAAGGGCAGCAACAAATTGTACAAGCTTAATTATTTAACCATCCATTATGAAGATAATCCCGGTGAGAAAATTGCGGATAACAACAAATTGCATGGACAGTGGCCCAACCATCCATTTCCCCCTCTTCTCTTCTTCTGCGCGGGGCTTGCCACGTCGGGGCCGCTTTTCAGACGACCTCCGGCCACCACGAGATCTCCTGGCCGCCCTTCATGGATCCACCACCGAGCTCCTCCCGCCACGAGCCGCTGGCCGCCGACTCCGTGGCTGGCCTCGCAAGGTCTGTCTTGGGCAGCAGTGACCTCGCGAGCCTCATGACCCTAGTTTTCTTTCAGACCACAATACTCTCCACGAATTCAATGTGTTTGAGGAAGGTGAACTTCCTATTTTAGTGTGATGAATTAGGCTATGATTCTCTGTTTCTATTAGGTCTTGCTTTAGGTGTTGTACCACTATTGAACGGCCCTATGTCATACTCCAGCTTCTCTTACGGGTACTGCTATAGATGGCAGCCCTCTACACGGTTGGTTGCTTTCCTCGCATACATTCAACCGTTCAATCTTATAAAACTACTATCTCTGTTCCACAATGTAAGTCTTTTTAGCAAGCTAAATTAGGTTGCTAAAAGGACTTATATTGTGGAACGGAGGGAGTAGTATTTTTGTTACTGATTTCTTTCGATGTACATATTCAGTCGATTTGGGCTTAAAATAAGCATGGATGGTTTGACCTTGACAAGTTGTCCAATGAAGATGGACGGTTGAGGTTGATCAAGACGAATGCCTCAGAAATCATCGGTTTGTCTTCTTCTTTTGTTCTTCTGCGGGGGCTCACCATGCCGCCAGCTAGCTCCTGGCCGTCCTCCACCACCTTCTAGAGCTCCTCTCGCTCTGTCCACCCGAATCCACGAGGAGCCAGCTGCCGCTGTCCTCGGTGCCATCGCCAGGCTGTGCTACGCGTGCCGCCGTCACGCGGGAGCTTCGTGACGCCTCCCACATCGGAGGGAAGAGGCCAGACGGAAATGAGTTCTTCAGATGACGCGCAGGGAATCGGGGGCGCGTAGGTTCAAATTACTGATTTATGGAGTTGAAAGCAGTGAAGAGTTTTTTTTTTTGCGAAAAGCAGGGAAGAGAATTCTACACACTTGTCATGGGGTTGAAATACCTGATTACATGGGCTGGAACGTGTACATAGTCAACAAACCGATCAGCATGATCGTGTGGTAGAACGTGGGCTTGCACTAGGTCGTGCTGGTTTGACGACTGAATATACGCACGCACGACTACTTGCTCTGGTTAGCAGGAGTGTCGATGAGATAGCCTGATTGTTCTCGATGTTCTCGAGTCATTTCTGACTTGTAAGCATTGACACGCATTGATCTCCTCAGCGACGCCTGAGTCATGAACTACTGTTTGTTTTCCCTACTCGGAGTGATCCATTCCCGGTTTTCTCCTATTCTCAGCCTAATTGTTCTCGATCCATCTATGAGTTAATCCGAAGAGAAATTTCAATGAGAAAGGGATGTGGGGGAGAGACCGAGAATGCAGTCATGGAGTCCCACTCTCCCTCTATATATGCTTGCGGCCACTCTTGTAAGCATTGACACACATTGTGATAAACATTGACACACATTGTGGATAAACATTTAATGAAGATTGTATGGTTGGTGAAGAAAATGATCTTGGATTAATGTTACCAGATATTCTTTTAAGAACATCTTTATAAATAATGACCACCACCGGTACTAAGGTCATGTATATTCATATGGAGAAAACTTGGATGAGATCAAGAACGTAAGAAGGTCTTGTGTGCCACACCGACACGCTATATGCCGATGGTTATGTTGACCGAGCAATGTGTCGATATGAACACTCTAATGATAGAGGAATTTTGACAACAAGATATTGGGGTGTCATAACTACAGACTTCTCGCTCACTTCAAATCAGATTATCAAAACCACCGAAGAAAAAGTGTGCTCTTTGCTGAATAATGAGCTGACGGATAAATGATTTTTGTGCGAAACAATTGTGCCTCGTTTTTTAGCTCCTCGTTTATTCTTCTGCACTATATCGAAGTGTGCATATGGTGGAACACCCTGCATGCTTCAACAAGCGGCATCGCTGTGATGATCTCCAATTTAGGCCTAACACGACGAGATTGGCTCATTGGCATTCACGAAGAGGCCGGTAATGGTATCGGCACAGGATGTGAAGAACAGAGTAGGGAGGTGAATGATTAGAGGACTTCGACGCCTTGCAGAAAGCAATCACATCACAAGCAATCATGGGACTACAAGCATTGACAAACATCGATCTCGCAGCGACGTACGTTGCTGCATGAATCTCTGACTTCTGTTTGTTTTTGAAAGAGTAAATAGTTTAGTGTGATGCAGCAACAAAAAAGTTTTTTGACATGAAGATGCAGCAACAATTGAGGGAGTACAACGTTCTCTCTGTAATACCCCGTTTTAAATCGAGTCGTATCATCCACCAATGATTCTTGACATCTCCGTCGACGGCCATTTATTGGCCTTCTGAATTTCCAATTGGACACACCTCCGAGGGATAGTCTCTTCGAGGTGTTCGATTGCGGAGTGTCTCTATTATTCAGTTCAGAGATGACACCGTGAAATTCATTTCATGGGCTCTCTATACCCTTTCATGTTCACCTTCATGTGATTTTTAATATTCAAACTTTTCTCGAGTACCCCGACACCATGGATGTGTCGGGCCCGTCGAGGATAGTCGGAATAGACTACTCATTTGCCTAACGTGGACCTCTTGATGTGTTTCTTTGGCATATCATTTTAAAGGCAATGACTATTGTTACTTTTTAATTCAAAAATATGTTTAAAATAAGTAAAATCTTGCCCTCGTTTCTATCTCCTTCTCCACATCGTGACCTCCTTCTTTAGACAGATAGGTATCTTGATATGTATGCAGATAGGTATGTTGATAAGAATACTACTGACAATATGAATACTCACATGACAGAGGATCTCGTCAGGAGATTTAAGGCATACAATGAGCAAGTCTAACTCAGCTCGACAACCCGGATGAGAGTGAGCACTTGATGCTGACAAAGTAGAAGTGGATATCGCTTTCGAAAGAAAAGTAAGGAGGATCCATGAGCAGCAGCAACAAGAAGGATAAGCTGCGCGCAACGAGAAGAGAGTACATCAAGGACGACGATGACGCTCCACCGAGGAGGAAATTTGACAACAAGATATTGAGGTGTCACGGTGCTGCTTCACTGATTGATCCGTTCTCTACACATTTCGTCCGGTAAACAAAATTGATCTTTTGTTGTGAAAATCTTGAGACCTAGAAAAATTAAAATAACGTACGAGCGTATGTGCTAGTAAACGGTAAAAGTTTCGATGTTTCAGAGCATTCAGAGTTTCAGATATTGTTCCTGATGATATCGGCTCCGTCCTCGTTCCGCTGCAACCTGACTGTCTGAACTCTGAAGCCGCCGGCCCGCCTCCGTATCCGTTGCCGTCGTCGCGAGCTCCGATATGACCGACCTCGTGAGGTTCTCCCCGGCGTCCGTCTCCATTCCGATACTCTCCGAGTGCGGCGCTCACCCGATCGATTCCGCGAGGAAGACAGCATGGTTCGTCCAGAGATGGGGGAGCTTGGCTGCCGCTGCCCCCATGTGATGGCCCACCGTAGCAGATCTCGGCGTCCCTCGCCCAGGCCGCTTGCTGCTCGACGAAGGGACCGGCCTCGCCGACGCCGCCGGAAGCAGGTGCGTCTCATTACCTGCAGTCTCATTAATTAGCTCAAGTTTCCTTGATATTATTAGTTGGGATATGATGCCGACCGTGCATAATATTAGGTTCAGATTCTCAAGAACTGGATGTGTTTTTGTGAATCGGAGGTAATTTCAATACTGAATTGTGGAGTAATTTCTCACGGAAGCTGCAGTCTGGTGACACGCTCAAATTGATCTAGGATGATACAGTACCATTATCATATTTGGCCTTGTTGATTGAGACCTGACAACCTGACAGTTAGGGAGTGTTTTGTGAGTGGAAGGTAATTGTGGAGTAATTGCTGACGGAAGCTGCAGTGTAGTCAGTGACACGCTCAAATCGATCCGGGATGATAAGATTATTGCCACTGCATGTTTGGCCTTGTTGATTGAGACCTTACAACCTGACAGTTAGGGACAACTTAATTGCTCTGTTTCTACTTTCTTGTCGAGTAAAATCTGAATCAAAACGGTGTAGTTTTTGGTGTAGGTTCTGTTTGAAATTGGAGGCTCTGTACCACATCTATCCTCCGGAGTTAACATTTTTTCAACAAAAATGGAGCCAAGATGAAATACTGCCAGATGATTGTTTGCCACAATTCCCTAGAAATTGAAACACACAAGATCTCCTAGTGTTAAATAGGCCGGCAACTATAATCGGAAGCTCAAGAATAAACCATAACCTCCTCGTGTTGAAAGTACTCCATTCCTAGCCACAGAAAGAAAAGATGGCATGGTCATCCACTGATTGGTGCTTCGTTTTATTTTGGTTTTTGCGAAATATGTGTGCCTCATCTTTTAGCTCCTCATTTATTCATATGTCATGCATTGCATGGTTGGTTGTCCTAATCACAACAAATCCTAGCCACAACCTATGTGTAAGAAAAGTATTCATGCCAAGACCAAGACCAAGACTGAGACTTGGAACTTAAGTAGACCATACATATATTGTACCTGTGACCGAACTCAAGATCAGCTATTCCTCCATTCCATTGTCGTTCCCGTCCACTTTTTGTTCCTTCCTTCGTCCAACCGATATGCGTGCTGCTCTTGGGCATCTTGCCCGAGGAGCTACAGCGATGCTTTGCCTGTTCATTTTCCATGTAGCACCGTCTGATTCCCGTGCTCAAGCGAGGATATCAGGTGGCACTGGATGCATCAGCAGGGAGCGGGATGCGCTTCAATCCTTCAAAGCAAGCCTTCTGGACCCGTCTGGCCGTCTCTCGTCATGGCAGGGTGAAGATTGCTGTCAGTGGGAGGGAGTCCGGTGCAGCAGCAGAACAGGCCATGTCATCAAGCTCGACCTCCGCAATACACGTGATGACTACTACAACAGCCAGATCCTGTCCAGAGATAAGATGACCTCATCTTTGGCTGCCTTACATCAGTTGAGGTATCTTGATCTGAGCTGGAATAATTTCGACGGCACTAACATACCTGTGTTCGTGGGTTCTCTAGAGAACCTAAGGTATCTCAACCTCTCGTCGTCAGGTTTCAGTGGGAGAATACCTTCCCAACTCGGTAATCTCTCAAATTTGGAATATCTTGATGTTAGTGGGAACTATCTGCACACAGTTGATCTTGCATGGTTGTCACGTCTATCATTGCTGAGTTATCTTGACATGAGCACAGTCGACCTAGGTGTTGTGCGGGATTGGTTTCAAATGGTTAACATGATTGTCTCTCTCAAAATGCTTCGCTTAAAGTATTGTGGCCTTATAAGTACCAAGTCTGCTACTCCGAAATCAAACCTCACGTCTCCAAGTCCTCGATCTATCAGGAAACCGCTTTACCTCATCACTGAAGCACAGCTGGTTTTGGGATATTACAAACCTTAAGGAACTTTACCTATCAGATTGCAACTGGCATGGATATATGCCTGAAGAACTGGGAAACATGACGTCCCTTCAAGTCATAGATTTCAGTAGGAATGATCTCATTGGTTTGATACCGAGCACCTTAGAAAATGTGTGCAGTTTAGAAGTGTTGCATGTAGACGAGAATAAACATTAATGCACGTATAGGGGAGTTCATGGATCGATTGCCAAGGTGCTCATGGAGTACAATACAAGTGTTGTCAATGGATGATACAAATATGACCGACAAACTGCCTATCTCGATTGCGAACATGACCAGCCTCAGTGTTCTTTCAGCCAGTGGAAACATGATAAATGGTACTATACCTCTGGAAGTTGGAACACTTGGTAACTTGACAGTGTTGGATCTCAGCTTCAATAAAATCAATGGAGTGCTCATGACAGCGCATTTTTCAGGCCTACTGAATTTGGAGTCTCTGGACTTGTCATACAACTCCTTGAAAATAGCTATTGAACCGAACTGGGTTCCTCCGTTTAGACTAAAGTACTTAAACTTATGGTCATGCCGAATAGGCCCCCATTTTCCAGAGTGGCTTAGATGGCAGAACGACATTGATTCCTTGTTCTCCGAAATACAAATTTGGATGGTGTTATTCCTGATTGGTTTTGGATGACATTTTTCCAAGCTTCAGTATTGGATGCATCAGAAAACATGTTGCTTGGTTCATTTCCGGCGAATCTGCAACACATGTCAGCTGAAGTTGTACTTCTCGGATCCAATAAGCTTATAGGTTCAATTCCACTTCTTCCTATAAATATATCACGCTTGAATCTGTCTTCAAACTCTTTCTCGGGGCTTTTGCCATCAGTTCTAAAAGCTCCACTGCTTGTGGAGTTGTTCCTAGCAAATAATCAAATTACAGGCACCATTCCGTTATCTATGTGCCAATTGACTAATCTAAAAAATCTAGACCTATCAGGAAACTATTTAACAGGAGATGTTATGCAGTGCTGCAATGAGTCTGACATGGTTAATCTAGACTTGAGCAACAATGATCTATCAGGTGAATTCCCTAAATTTCTTCAGAGTTTCTCACAATTGGAGTTCCTTGATCTTTCATACAACAGGTTCTCTGGAACATTGCCAAAGTAGTTACCAGAAAAAATGCCACAGCTGCAAGTCTTGATAGTTAGGTCAAATATGTTCAGTGGTCATATTCCTACGGATCTTGCTTTCCTTGACAGACTGCATTATTTGGACATAGCCCGTAACAATATATCAGGAACCATTCCTTGGTCGTTATCAAACTTGAAAGCAATGAGGGTCAATCAGGCTATGGAAGGATATAGTCCGCTGGAGGAGAACATACCAGTAACCACAAAAGGGCAAACACGTTATTATACCTTTAAAATATACAGGCTAATGGTGAATCTTGATCTGTCATGCAACATTTTAACAGGGAAGATTCCGGAGGAGCTAAGTTTGCTCATTGCACTCAGCAACCTGAACTTATCAAGAAATCAACTGGTTGGCAAAATCCCGAATCAGATTGGTGATCTCAAGCAGTTGGAGTCACTGGATCTATCCTACAATGACCTTTCCGGTGCAATCCCGTCAGGTTTCTCGGCTCTCACATCCCTGAGCCACTTGAACTTGTCATACAACAACTTATCAGGCACGATACCAACCGGGCTGCAGCTACAGGTACTCGACAACCTGAACTATACCTACATAGGCAACGCTGGTCTTTGTGGCCACCCCCTCTCCAAGAACTGCTCTACTAGTATTATTAGCACAAACCACCATGAAGATGCAAATCATGTAGCATCTCTCTACCTGGGAAGGAGCATAGGATTTTTGGTGGGTCTTTGGACAGTGTTCTGGACATTGGTACTAAGGAGGACCTGGGCGATTGCCTACTTTAAGATTATTGACAAGATGTATGACGAGGTGTATGTGTGGGTGGCTATATCTTGGGCTCGTATGACGAAGAAGCCCCGCAACGATACAGCGTGAGAAGCCCGTTCAGCATGTGGTTGAATTACTCAACCTAGCTATAATGTGCTGCTGCTTTGTGATTTGGGGTGTAAGTGGTGCTTTGGTCTGTATGTGTGTCAGTGTGTGTATACTGCTGCTATGTACTGCTACTCCAGGTGCTACCGCGTCAAGACATACATTGTGTTGGTCGAATCAATTGGAATATTCCCATATAAGTTTATAAGATGTCATGCTCTGTGAACATCCAATTCTAGTCTGATTGTAAATGATGTAACCATGATTTGGATACTGGTGAATACATATACTATATATGTGTAAGAATTTGTGATGACCCTTTGTATATCTTGGCAGCTAACTGACTCATACAGTACACTCTCGTCGTCGTCAGTTGAATAATACGTACAATTTGCAACAATTGCGTTGCCCATTCATCCGTTCCCTGGCCTGTTCTGCCATGGTGGGTACGTACGGAGTACTAACTAATCCATAGTAGGAACATACAGTATATACAAACACAAATTCATCAAGGAGCCGGATTGCCTTAATATCTGTCCGTAGGAGCATGTGATGTCCTACTGTGATGTCACTTTCTCATTTTAAACTATCTTCTTCACGTTTGTCTGAAGTCGGGAAGCCAAGAAACGAATCATCAAACGATTCTCAAAAGAAGAGGGTATGAAAGTCCAGACTATTCTCAAGGGACAGAAAGGTCCTACGGGATCCCTGTTGCCAGAGCATAAAAACAAACCCCACTTATGAACTCGCCAGGATCGATCTCTGTTTCATCTCCGTCTCAAACCGAAAACACACATCTCGTTCCGGATGGAAGCAGCAGGACAGATCCCATGGGGCACATGGACGAGCAGCAGCCAAGTCATGGTCGTGGGAGGACGTGCGTCCCCAACTGAATGTGCATGGTGGGAGGACATCCAGCATGGAGGTGGAGCAAACCTGACTGAATCCCGCCAGTGCCAAGATTTACTATGACAGATAACACTGCAGTTTAAATTAAGTTGTTCTTCAGATATAGATACATGGAATCTTGGGCAATCTTCAGAAATTGAATTGCTACATATCAGTTGCATATACTGACACAATGGTCAAAGGAATACGGCACCACAGGCAGAGAAATGAGGATTGCATCCTCGACAAACAGCTTAGGGTACACAGCATTACACAATATCTATTTATAACAGGTTCTCACATGATCTAGACAAGCACATTGTTCCATCAGATCCAGTATTTTTTTTTTTAGAAAAGGAAATCAGATCCCGTATACAAGCAAAAACACTGCTGGATTCTTTCGTCGCGTTCACCAGGACCAGGACATGAGCAAAACTTGATAAAAACCACGACACCACATACTTAAGCATAAACAGAGTAGGCAGTACTGATATAGATGACAGCGGCTTGGGCTTAGAACACGCGAACTGGCTTCCCCATGGTGCTCTTGATGTACAGGCACCTCACCTGCAAAACAAAAAGGCAACAACCCATGTCATGTTCTGCTCAATTAATTCACGCCTAACTGGCCGGCTCTTCATCTGCCTATTTTACTTGATCTTAATGAAGATGGAACAGAAGCCAAGGGAACAACACTCACGTTCTGCCAGTTCTTCTTGAGCAGGGAAACCAGGAAGTTGACGCTCATCTGGATGTTCTGCTGGATCTGCTTCTCCTCCATCGGCAGGTTGCCCACCGCGACGCCCATGCACAGCACCTTCTTCAGCTGGAACTTGATTGTGGCCTTGGTCTCGTTGACCTTGGCTTCCAGAGACTCCTGGTGGGAAAACCAGGGTCGGGAACTTGCCTGTAATGCCGTTAAAACACAGTGAATAATATGCAGGATCAGGAGTTCAGAACAATGGTAATGAAGCGTTTATACTATGTGCAACAAGGAGATGCCACGAGCTCCCATCATACAGGGGGCCATACAGTGCGATATAATGCGGCTACTAGGCTCTAAAAAAGTATCAATAATACAATAGCAAGTTTTCAACAATAAAAAACTATGGATCCTAGTGAAAGTGAAATGGGGTGACAATTTCGGAATCGCTTCGCTCCTGGCCTCCTGGGTCGCCCCCGCGCGACCAGGGGCGAACCCTAGCCCGCTGCCGCCTCCTTCCACCTCCTCCTCCCCTTCCCCGGCCGCTGCTGGCGTGCGCCGCCGGGCAAAAGCCCGTGCGGTGCCGGCGGCGGCCGGTCTTCCTCTACCCGGCGTGGGGCGGCTCTCTTCGGTGGCGTCGGTGCAGTTCGGCGTCGCTCGGCAAGGCCTGGCGTGGCGGCGGCCGGCGAGCTGCGCCACGGGCGAGCGCTCGCGTGTGGAGGCGGCGTTGGGGGACGGTGCTCCTCGCTGCTGCTGCCTCTGGCCGAACTCATCCGCCCGGATCCTGGCCGGCAGGGATGGGTCGGCACGGCGGTGGCGCGCAGCTTCGGTGACGGAGATGATGGTGGAACGACGACCCTGGACGGCTGCCGGCGACGCTGGCCACCGAGGACAGAGTGCCCGACCTCGGCCCAGATCTGGGCCCTTCGGGCCTGGATTGGGCTGGTTGGGCCCCGTGGATCGACTTTTTTCAGGGGCTCTTGGACTGGGAGCCCACCACCTGACCATGGTGATGGATGGTTGGGGCGCTAGATCCGGGCCTGACGGGCCTAGATCCGGCAGCTGCCTGGTAGTCCCGTATGGGCTGCCTATTGAACCCCACTGTCCGCCTCGGTTGGATGGTCGTGGTGGTGTTTGGCCCCTTCAAGGGCTAGTGATCTCGAACGCCGAGGTGGCGGCCTCGGAAGGTGGACTGCACGGGCGTTCTTCGGCGAACGACGTTGTGGTGGTGATGGTCCTTTTCCTGGTCTAGGTAGCTGGCAGGGAGAGGACGGCGGGGGATCCTGGCGTGGTGGCAGCCCAGATCATGAGTTGGGAGTCGGACTCGTTGACGGGGGCGGTCTGAGGTACCGGGTGTGGCGAAGGTTTTTTGCGGGCGAAAGCCCAGCGCTCCGGCGCCGACGGCGGCGATGCCTGAGGGTGTCGTAACCCTCTTGGGGGCGCTGTTGTGTTTACCTTCGCCGCATCAGCACTCCGGGTGAAAACCTTGACCTTCGGTCTCGACTTTGGCGGTGTTTGGCGTCGTTTCCTTCTTGAGGGCTTTGTCGTGGAGTTCCGGTGTGTTTAGTCTTAGTTTCGTTGTCATCGGTGACAAGTTTGGCTCTCCAGTGTTTTCTCCTTTTTATCTTTGACCTGCTTTGTAAGAGGATCTCCTCATCACTTTGTATCGGTTTGGCCGTTGGGCTTTATTTATAAAGCGGGGTGTAAGCCTGTTTCGTGAAAGTGAAATGGGGCTGTGTGGTCACGTACAAATCCCCGTGATGAAAAACGATTTGCATCCATTGCAATGTTGGGAATAAAAGGCAAGTGAAACAACATGCTTATAAGATTCTGCTAACAGATAATTGTTTATAATAATAACCATCATTGTAACAATAAATAAAGCCCCAGACAGAAAATATACAGGCAAGTTCTAACCATGAACAAAGAAAGGTCTGTTCCAGGTTCTAACCACGAGAAGTCACTACAGGAATGCCTAGCTACGCCAATGCCTAGCTACGCCGACGGCCACCACCTACGCCGACGGTTTTTTATCGGGGCCGTCGGCATAGAGGCCGAGTTGGACTGCTCAGATTAGCCGTCGGCATAGGTATGCTGGGCTACGCCAACGCCAAAGCCGTCGGCATAGCTATGTTTTTTTTTCATTTAATATGTAATAATTCATATCTTTAAATCCGCAAATCGAAATTTAACAAATGAAATGTCTAAATCAATTAGAAAAATGAGAGTAATCCAAATATTACATCCATATCATATTTTTCATCATGTATATAAATTTTTCAACATACTTTTTGGTACTTACATAATAGAAAAAGTCATTTTTGACACTTAAAAAAATGGAAAAATAATAATCATAATAATATTTTAAAAATTGTTTTTGGCAAATATGTTTGCCATACCAAAACACACATATGTGTCAAATTTGGACACCTTATCACAAATTATGGCACGTGGTCATTTTGACCTTTTTTCAAAAAAATAAAAGAAAGTGAAAAAATACTCAAAAAGTGAAATCCTTTGGCATGGAGCCTTTTTATGTGTACTAGTTGCTAGGGAAAATGATAAACTTGAGTTTTGATAAAATTTCCACAAAACTTCTTCACAAAAAGGTCAATCATCTATAAACATGTATAAGTTTCGAGTCAAATGACGTAGATATGATCATCCCTGTGCCATAGTTTGTGATAATATACCCATATTTGACACATAGGTGTGTCTTGTTATGACAAACAATGTTGCAGAACTGAATTTTTTTAAATTATGTTTATAAATATAATTTTTTCATTTTTTAATTGTAAAAAATGATATTTTTTGTGAAGCAAGTACGACAAATATGGTGCAAAATGGCGCCCATACAATTTTCACACAAAGTAGGCCATAATTTATCGATAACCCATCAATATTAGGAATTTTCTCGGTTTCTACCTCATTTCGCCTATTTAAATGACTTTATGCCTATTTTTCGAAAGTAATTCAATTTTGAACTACAGGTGTTTGATAGTTTTCTCTGAAAATTTTACAAAAATCATTTTAAGATACACCAGTAGTGGTTTGTATCACAGAACCATCGATAGTGTTGAAAAATGAGACCCCTTTGGATGAACAGGCACGACAACCATTTTGACCTTTTTTGAACAAAATAAAAGAAAGTGAAAAAATACTCAAAAAGTGAAATACTATGGCATGGACTCCTTCTATGTGTACTAGTTGCTAGGAAAAATGATAAACCTGAGTTTTGACAAAGTTTCCACAAAACTTCTTCACAAAAAGATCAACCATCTATAGACATGTATAAGTTTCGAGTCAAATGACATAGATATGATCATCCCCGTGCCGTAGTTTGTCATAATGTGTCCATATTTGACACATAGGTATGTCTTGATATGGAAAACATTGTTGCCAAAAATTATTGTTTAAAATATTTTTATAAATATCAAATTTTCATTTTTTAATTATCAAAAATGACTTTTTTATTAAGCAAGTACCAAAAATATGTTGCAAAAAGTCATATACATGATGAAAAATATGATATGGATGTGATATTTGGATTTCTCTCATTTTTCTAATCGATTTAGAAATTTTATTTGTTAAATTTCAATTTACGGATTTAAAGATATTAATTATTCCATATTAATGTAAATAGGAGAAAATAAAGTAAAATAAATTTTATTGTTATTTATTCAAAAAATGTTATTACATAATCATTTTTACTTATTCAAATAAATTTTCAAAATTTAAACAATAAAAAGTGTAACATAATGACCCATGAGTTAATATGGTTGATAGGATACTAATATCAGTAAGTTTTAACATCTTATCTGGAAGCTAATTTGGATGGAACTCAAAAGTTAAGCGTGCTTGGGCTGGAGAAATTTGAAGATGGGTGACCAAATGGGAAGTTTGATTAAGGTAAGTACTTTGACCTGAGATTAAGTGTGTGGCTAAGTGGGAAATTCGGAATTTGAAAAAAGGAGTACGCCGACGGCAAATTAGCCTTCGGCATAGCCATCCGTTCCTGTAGTGAGTAGACCAACCAGCTCAGAGACAAATAAACTAATGAGCTGACATATCAGAACACTTGCCTGCCTTATTGAGACCAGGACCAAGGAGACGGGGAATCTGCTTGATAATAGCCTCTGAGGCCAAGAAAGTGTGATACTTCTTGGCAAGCCTCTTGACAAGCTTCTTGTTCATCTTCTTAAGGGCTTCAACATCAATGGAATCAAGGCCAATCTTCTCAGCCTGCAATAAGGAGAATAACCAGATGTAAATATAAAAGGAGATCATAACCTCTGTAGAAGAGAAAAACTGTGATCCAAATATCACTTCAAACAGCCTACAGGCCTTACAAGCGAATAACATTCATAGGATGTAACACAGTTGCTGGTCGAGCCAGAGAGCAGCAAACTTTCCATAACACATGAGACAACAACAGTACAGAAAACAAAATATTGTGCACAGTTGCACTAAACGGTCGGTCCGTACCTCTCCCACATGCTGGGCATCATCGAGCATTCAGACCCTCATCTTGGCACGCGGGATGTGGGGCAGCTGAACCGCGTGTCCTTTTGCGGGTCATAGTTCTTGAGGGTGATCTGGAGCTTGACGGTCGCGGCGGTCATGTGTTTAGGCTCGACGGTTCGAAATCCTTCGACATGGTCAAATGGGCTTTCCTCCTCGAGGTGCTGACTAAGATTGGATTTGGGCCTAGGAGTGAAGCCCTAATATGTGATCTTTGCTCCACGGCATCTACACGAGTTCTCGTGCGTTTCCTATTCTACGCCTACCCGCGCCAGCGCGGGTTTGCTTAAATGGGCTGACCCAGATACGTTTCCCTGCACCGTTTTGTGAACGTTGTGGAACCTTCCGACTGGTTTCTTTTTTACACTATTTTTCTTTTGCCTTTTTTCCTATGCGTTTATACTAGTTTGTTTTTCCTCTTTTCTTTTCTTTTGCGTTTTGCTTCTTTTTTAAATTAATATCCATTTTCACTTTTTGTGGAGATTTTTAGAATGCATAAACATAAATTTAAATCTGTGAACCTTATTTTCCGAATGCGTGAACAATTTTTTTATTGGCGACAATTTTTTCAAATTCCTATAATTTATTTAATTCATGATTTTTTAAAAACTATAAAAATGGTTCATTCATTTGAAAAAAAATCATGAATTCATAATATCCTGAATTTTAAAAAGTTGATGAAAAACTATTCATGAATTTGAAAAATGTTTGTGAATTTTAAAATGGCTTGTCAATATGTTTCAAATCCGAACATTTCACAATATGTTTTTTAACAGTTTCAAAATCTGAACAATTTTAAATTTCAATTTTCTTCAGAAACTGAACATTTTCTATAATTTGTGACCATGTTTAATTCGTCTCACATTTTTCTGGGTACAACTTTTTTTTCAAAACTAACAGAAAAACCAGACAGATTTTTTGGTTCATCGCCTTAGAAATATTTGGTTCACACTTTTTCGGTTCATCACCTAGTTTTTTTGGTTCAATTTTTTTCAATTCGTCGTCCTATTCTTTTCGGTTAATCACCTTACATACATTCCGTTCATTATTTTTGGGTTCATCACCTTAGATATATCTGGTTCACGTTTTCGGTTCGTCGCTTTACATACAGTTGGCTCACTCTTTTCAGTTCATCACCTAGATTTTCTATTCGTCGCCTTAGATATATTTGACACATTCTTTTTGGTTCATCGTCTTAGATATACTTGATTCACTCCTTTTGGTTTGTCGCCTTAGATATTTTTTGGTTCACTCTATTTGATTCATCCCTTAGATATGTTAGGTTCATTAGTTTCGGTTCATCACCCTATTCTTTTCGGTTCATTGTCTTGGATATATTCCGTTCATTCTTTTTCGGTTCACCCCTTATTTTTTTCGGTTCATCACCTTAGATATATTTGGTTCACTCTTTTCGATTCATCTCCTTAGATATTTTTGGTTCACTCATTTTGGTTCATCGCCTTAGATATATTTTTTTCATCCCTTAGACATTTTAGGTTCATTTTTTCCATTTCATCGACCTAATCTTTTCGGTTCATCACCTTAGATATATCTGATACACTGTTTCGGTTCATCGCCTTAGATATATTTGGTTCACTAATTTTCGGTTCATCACCAAGATTTTTTTTGGTTCAATATTTATCGATTCATCGTCTTAGATATGTTTCGTTCATTCTTTTTGGCTCATCGCCTTAGATGTATCTGGTTCAATTTTTTCGGTTCATCGCTTTACATATCTTTGGCTCACCCTTTTCGGTTGATCACCTAGATGTTCTATTCATTGCCTTAGATATATTTGGTTCATTTTTTGGGTTCATAGCCTTAGATATATTTGATTCACTCCTTTCGGTTCGTCCCCTTATATATATTTCGTTCACAATACTTGGTTCATCACTTAGATATTTTAGGTTCATTTTTTAGGTTCATCGCCCTATTCTTTTTGGTTCATGGCCTTAGATATATTTAATTTATTATTTTCGGTTCATCATCTAAAATATTGGTTATACGAGATAAAACCATCTGATTCAAATTGTTCACAAGGAATTTATATTATTTGGTTCATGACTTACTTTCTTTCTTTCAAATTTTGTTATTGTTCAACTTTTTTAGTTCCAAGGTTTAAATTTTTTGGTTCATTACTTCATAAATTCGTCAACATCAATCTAGTTTTTGTGAACATACGTAACATCTGTAAAATATTTTGGTTAACTATTATTTTTGGTTCACCCAAATTTTGGTTCCTCTTCGGTTTACAGGTATATTTGGTTCACTATTATTTTTTATTTATCGGCAATTTTGGTTCACTATTATTTTTTTGGTTCACCGACATTTTAGGTTCACTATTATTTCTGGTTCATCGGTTTTTTTGGTTCACTATTATTTTCGGTTTACCTAAATTTTTGTTTCTTTATGGTTCACTATTACTTTTGGTACACCGGTATTTTTGATTCACTATTATTTTTGGTTCGCCGGTATTTTTGGTTCACTATCATTTTCTGTTTATCTGAATTTTACTTTCTTTTCGGTTCACTATTATTTGCGGTTCACCGACATTTTTGTTTCACTATTATTTTTGATTCATTATTATTTTTAGTTCACTATTATTTTTTGTTCATCGGTATTTTTGGTTCACTATTATTTTCTGTTCATCCGAACTTTAGTTTATTTTCGGTTCACTATTATTTTTGGTTCACCGGTATTTTGGTTTACTATTATATTTTTTTCACTATTATTTTTTGTTCACTACTATTTTTGGTTCACCGGTAATTTCGGTTTAGTTGAATTTTAGTTTTTAAAATGGTTGATATTAAAAAATATGTATTATTTAAAATGGTTCCAAAAAAATTAAATGGTTCATATTTTTAAATTTTTTTTTAATATTCATTTTTGCTAATGGTTCAGATTATAAAAGTTGTTTCAAATTTGAAAATATCTAGACTTCTAAAAATCTTAAGATTTAAAAACCAAAAATAGAAATAAAATATGAAAAACAAACAGAAATCAGCGATCATGGTTTTATTCTAAGACCTAAATATTACTACTTGCAATCCCATCAGGCACCTCGTCCACTGCGGTAAAATTCTCAAAACAAGCGAAACAAATAACATGTTTGCTTCCAGCATTGGTACATTGTTTTGACAAATAGTATTCATTCGTGTGTAAAAATTCTCACGAGTTAGTTTATTTCCATAACGTCTTTTTTTTAACAAAAGAAAGTTCTCATACGGGATCATGGAGGATGAAGATAGAATTTTTTTTTGAAACGAGTAAGATAGAAGGTTAGATGAACCAATTTTTCAGAACAGGAAGGATGAAGATAGGAAATTACAATCGAAATCAAAGCCTTGCTTTGTGAAAAATAAACAAGACTTCCTAGTTTATGATGTGTTGATACGTGCATTTTATATCATCATTTTTATATCCTATAGTATCATATTGGAATGTTATTTGCATTGTTATATCATTGTTTTTGCATGATTTAGATGATTTATGGGATTTTCATACAAAGTCCCTATTTTTGGCATTTAATATCTGGGAGGCAGAAAACCCCCTTTTCTTGTTTTTATTGTTTCAGGAGTTTTGCGAACTCAAATAATTGAAGGAAAAATACCATGCCAGTTTTTCATCAGGAGAAGGGTGGAGGAAAGAAGACCGAAGGCAGGAGGGCCGCGTGGGACCCACCAACTGGGGCCTCGAGCACCCCCTCGCGTGGGGCTTTTTACTGACACCTTCATCTTCGCTGAAAAGGGACGCCCTAATTTTCCCCGAATTATCTGAGGCCGTGGCGGCGGCGGAGCTGCTGATTCTCTCCGAAGGGGGTCAGATCATGCTGCTCCGGAGCTTCGGAGAGGGGGGAAATCACCGCCATCATCATCACCTCTCCTCCTTGGCGTGGGAGGAGGCCTCTACATCACCGTCGTCACCATCACCAGCAACATCTCCATCATCATCTCCGTGATTCACTCCGTTCCCCTCATAGTTTGAGAGTTGCTATACCCTAGATCATTGCCTTGTGCTCCTATTCATGTTTGTGATTGGGTACTTGTCATTATTTGGTAGTGAAGTATTTATTTCAGATTGTATTGTACCCTTTATGCCACTGATTATGATCATGTTTGCACGTTGTGAGTAGTTCCCGTATGTTCCTGAGGGCATAGGATGAATTGGTAATGATTTATATATATAACATGTGTTGATATTCTGTCAAGATTTTATCTTTTATGTGATTCTATGATGGTGTTGTGCGAACGTCGACTGCATAACACTTCACCGTTAAAGGGCTCATAGGAGAACAACGTAGTGTAATGAATTGAGGAAGACTTGGGAGGACAACTTAGCCCAAGCCGGAGTCATGCAGTTAGATTATGTGGGTAGTAATGTCGGGGACCTTAGAGTGTAATGCTATGGTGGGACTTTATGTCTTAATAATTCTTGTGCAAGTCATTAAATTGGCCACATGATCCATCATAAGGGGTTGTAGTTTAATTATTTAGCTATGCCTAGTTATGGCTCCGCCCCAAAAAAGATTAAAACTTGACAAGATATGCAATGTGTTGTTTAATAAATCTCTATGCCTAGTGATATCCATGCCGCCCTCGGGAACGTTTTCCATATATAAGACACACATCACTTGAGCTTGTCCTCTTGCCACATAGAGGATTGGGCTTTCTCTCTCTTTGAGAGCTTTCTATTTGCTACCATTTGTTTTAAAGCATTTTTATTACTTTTGCAACTATACAACTAAAAATCTCAAAAACATTTGCATCTTTTATTGTTTTATTATCATCCTTTCTAACCAATACCTTCAGCTCCTCGTGGGTTCGACAACCTTTTCTAATCGAAAGGTGCTACAACTGATCTCCTGCACTTGGGAGCCATCATGTGTCGTTTTCCCTAGCTACAGAATGATATAATATCTGGGTCGTATGGTGTAATATGCTGTCTGAAACAACAAACAATAGGCAAATTGTATAGTACCATCATCAAATCCAAACAGTATAACAGCCCGGCTCGTCCCCCTCCGCTGGACTCGATCAAGCTCTGGAGTCGCCATCGCCAGCCTCCTCGTGCCTTGCTGCGCCCAGGCCGGTGATGGAGTCGCTGCCCAAGCTGCAACGTGTGTTGGCGCCCATCGCCGACGCGTCCTCCGTCCAGCCGCCGACGTGTTCCCAGCCCCGGCCCGCAGCTTTGGCATCCTCCTGCGCCGTGGACCCGTCCGCTCAAGTTTCGCCACCACCTCCGCTGACCGGCATCGTCGACAAGCCCAGCCACAAGCCATCCGAAGAGCTGCGGGTGCCGTCTGTGGTTTCCCCTATGCTGCTGCACTCAGAGGTGGATCGGGCTGCTGCCGGCGCTGCCACCGCTCTTGATGTCGAGGAGGGTTGGGAGCTTGTGGGTCGGGGGCGCCGCTGCTGCCAGGGTGCTCCCCCCGAGCGGTCAAGGGAAGGTCTAGAGCGCAGCCTCACCTTCAAGCGTTGGGCTCGAGGAAGGTGCTTCCGTTGCCTCGAGCGTGGCCACCAAGTCGGCGCTTGCCGTGGTCCTTTCAGATGCATTCGTTGTCGTCTCCCTGGTCATCGGGAGAGGTTCTGTCGTGCTCGCTCTCCGGTTGCTCACGATCACTCTCCGGGTGCTCACGCTTGCTCTCCGGTCGTGGACCGCCCGTCGCTACGTGTGTCGGTGCCGCCAAGATCCCCATCTGGATGTTGCAAGGATTTAAATGCCAGCGCCTCTTTGGGTTCTTCGTTGGAGTCTGAATTTGCCCTGATGCGCTTGGAGCTCCTTCATAAGGTTGAGATGCTTCGCACTGAGCTTCGCGATACTCTGGCCAAGCTTCAGTTTGCATCAACCGTGTCTTTGCCTCCTGAGCTTCAGGTTGGCTCCGTCGATGAGGGGACTAAATGCTTTGGAGATTTTTCTCCTCGTGCTCCGCTTGTGTCGCCGCCTGCTGTTGAGAGTGTTGTAATCACCGAGATGCCTGAGCTACAAGAGCCATGTGAGGAGCCATGTGAGCTACATGAGCCGATTCAAGAGCTGGACTTCGATGAGAGTGGTGTTCTGGACGGTGTGGCATCGCTCTCGCCCGAGTCCATTGGGAGTGTGGTTCCTATAGATGGTGTGGTTGCTACACCAGAGTCACCCTTGCGTGACGAGGTTGGCTCTTTGGAGCCTTTGGCCGTGGACATGGCTCCTCCGTCCGAGTTGCCCTCCTCTGTGGATCTCTTTGACCGCGAAGGTTTTTTGGCACGTTTGGACGAGGCGGTCTTCACGGAAAAACTTGGTCGTTTGCTCGCCTGCTTGGAGGGAGCTAGCCCTGGATATGGCAAGGCGATTGCTTGCCTCATAGCCGAGGAGGCTTCTACTGGCTTAATCAAGAAGGTGAAGAAGGCTCTTAGGAGCATAGGCAAGAAGGGTGACGCCATTGGTAAGGCGCCCGCGGCTGCTTCACGGCAGCTGCGTGGTCTTAGGGTAGCCGTCAGCCTGTGGTTGCTTAGGTAGGGTGGGGTCGTCGATTCGGAAGTTGCTGGTTTTAGGTGTTGCCTTTTGCGGTTGTGTTGGCCCCTGCCTTGTTGGTGGTGTTTGTTGTTTGGTTTTCGCCCGGTTTCTTCCACTAATAAACCGGGCGCCTTCTTCTTAATAAATGGTTGGGGCAAAGCTTTTGCCCCACAATTCAAAAAACAGTTCGGCTTGGTCGAAATATTTTTTGGATTGTTGTACTCTCAGCCAACTGATGGTGTAATCCGCTGCATTGTATACACGTATGCTCATTCTGCTGTACGCGTACGCACGCTTGAGCAGAACGATAACTAAAATAATTAGTTTTAATTGTTAGACTGAATCAGCGCTCGATGAGAGAAGCAATCAATGGAAGAAGCAGGAAAGAGTGCACAAACGTAGCTCGCGCACTGGCGACGGAACGAAGCATGCAGAACGAAGCAGTAAATGGGCCGAGCCCAATTATCCGAGGGGTGTGCGCGTAAGGATGCTAGTTGACACAAAAGGCGTAGAATAGGAGCTCCCGAGTTCTCGTCAACAGTCTCGTGGGTGGAACAATTCTTAACGGACTTGGTTTACGACAGGGGGACCCGCCATCCCCGCAATTGTTTGTGCTCATGATGGAGAGTCTTTATAGCATGTTCAAAAAAATCTGCTGAGCAAGGGTTGTTGTCTTGTTGACTCCTCTTTTAGCGAGGGGTCTACGGCATAGAACATCTATATACGACGACGACGTAGATATACTACTAATGGAGTATTACATTTATTTTAATCTACGCACTAGATGGAGCATGTCAAATTAACCCACGCCACTAGTGCTCCCTCCGTTACGTAATGTAAGCATTTTTAGCATTTCTCTTTCCATCCGTATCTATACATGTTTTAGTGCAAGATTCATTTAAACCTTACACTAAAACATGTCTAGATATGGATGGAAAGAGAAATGCTAAAAATGTTTACATTATGAAACGGAGATAGTAGTAGATATAGTAGTGGCCTTGGGTCATTTTGGCATCACACTAGTATTTGGAGCCGTTTATTGAATTTCGGACAAATTGGTCAGGTTGCTAGTGGCATCGTACTTTCTGGCACTCCTCTAGTAATAGATATGTTAGTGGTGTGTCAAAAATCCCCCATGCAACTAATAACATATATAGGGTTCGATAACTGGGCTCCAAACCGTGTGAGAACAAACCTACGCTACTAATACTCATTTTGACACGCCAGTGATATTTTGGACAGAAATTCAGTGATGTGGAATTACTGTGACCGCCACTGGTACCTAGCCACCTGTAAATACTTTGAACTAATGAGGTGTCCTTTTCATTCGATGACTCGAACGAGCTAGCCCAGAAGCGGCAACCGGACGGACAAGGGGCGGCCCTCATGGTGTCGCTACCGGGGTCACCATGACATCCAGCCAATCATTACTCGTGATGCTGTGGTGTGAGGACAGAAGACATGCCTCGCTCTAGACAAACCAAAATGATGCTAGGCCGCCTTCAGAACTATGTCCTAGACCTACTCTTAGCTCTTGGAACCAAAATGATACCAAGCATTCTTGTCCCGATGTCTCCTATTACCACAGCTATTTTTCTCTTTTTCTTACCTTGCAATGCTTTTTTTTTATAAAGTGATTTTATTACTTAAAGAGTTTTAAGCATTACACCCGGCCTCTGCATAACTAAGATGCACACAGCCTAAATCATCCAGCATGTCCAGAGCAACAGAAAATAAAAAAGGCGAATTACATATCATTATGAGAAATTGTAAGACCGCCCATGGAAACTAAAAGTTGATCCGCAGGTTATGCGACCATCCATGCCGGGAGAATAGCTCCCTGGCTGCTGCCTCCAAACGCGATGATACCTCCAAGAACAAATCCCGGTGCTTCACACGCTGAAGGACCGACCATAATCGGAGAGTAGCTGTGCACCGTTAGATAACCTGCAGAATAGAAGAATTTTTGTCATTAAAAAACTTGTCATTTCTACACAACCAAAGCGACCAAATAACGACAATCGCTCCCACCCTAATAAGTAATTTGAACCTAGGATCAACCCCGTTTAGCCAGTTGCCAAAAATATTTGCAACGCTCCGCGGGGGATATAAGGTAGAACCTATTTGGACAGCTGACCATATAGACCGAGCAAACTCACATTGAAAGAAAAGGTGTTTAATGGACTCATCATGAGTGCAGAAGACACACTTCTTACTCCCATGCCAGTTGCGCTTGGCAAGGTTGTCTTTTGTAAGAATAACTCCCCGACGAAGATACCACGCAAACACCTTTGTTTTTAGTGGTATCTCATCTTCCAAATTTTCTTATTAGTCAACCGGAACATCAGATTGGATAAGAACTCTATACATAGAAGCAACCGAGAAAATACCATTCTTAGTTGGAATCCATCGAAATTCATCAGGACCTTCCAAGAGTTGGACAGAATCCAACCGACGCAGCAAAGCATTCCAAGCTGCTTCTCGAGGCCCTAATAGCGTTCTTCTAAACGATACATTAGGTGGGGATGTACCTAGCACCTTAGCCAACGTATCGCCTTTGTAACGCACCACATCATATAGAGCCGGATACTGTTCTCGAAGAGTAGCTTGGCCTAGCCACCTATCTTCCCAGAACCGAATCTCCGATCCATTCTTAATGGAGAAGGAAGCATTTGGGAAGAAATACTTTTTTGTGGCCATGAGACCAGCCCAAAAGTGTGAATCACCAGGTTTCCAAACCACCTGGGATACAGCTTTTTCCCCCACATACTTCCTTCTTACGAGTCTCTGCCAAATTCCATCTTCCGAAAGAAGTTTGAATAACCATTTACCCAGTAGTGCTCTATTCTTGACCTCAAGGTCATGAACACCGAGCCCTCCTTGGTCTTTTGGCCGGCAAACCACAATCCATTTAGCCAGTCGATACTTCTTCTTCTCACTATCCCCTTGCCAAAAGAATCTTGAGCGGAAATATTCCAGTCTTTTCAAGACCCCTTTAGGCAATTGGAAGAAGGAAATCATATACAGCACCATGTTTATCAGTACTGAATTAATGAGAACCAACCTTCCTCCAAGGGATAGGAGTTTACCTTTCCAACTATTTAAACGAATCTGAAGTCTTTCCTCCACCAACTTCCATTCAACATTTGTAAGCCTCCGATAATGAATCGGAATCCCCAAGTAGTTGATAGGAAATTGTCCCTGTGCACACCCAAAAAGCTCGGCGTACACAGAGGCTTCATCCTGGGCCTCGCCAAAACAAAACAATTCGCTTTTATGGAAATTTATCTTTAGACCCGATAAACGCTCGAAAGCCGAAAGGGTTAACTTTAGGTTCTAGGCTTTTTCGATGTCATGTTCCATAAAAAGAATTGTATCATCGGCATACTGAAGAATCGATAATCCACCATCAACCAAATGGGGAATCACACCTTCAATTTGACCCTCAGACTTAGCACGCTCGATCAAGATGGCCAACATATCCACCACTATATTAAATAGTATTGGCGATAAAGGATCACCTTGTCTAAGACCTTTTTTCGTTTGGAAGTATCTACCAGTGTCATCATTGACTTTGATGGCCACACTTCCACCCGAAACAAAGGAATCAATAAGCGCACGCCATTCAGAAGAAAAACCTTTCATTCTAAGCGTCTGCTGAAGGAAAGACCAATTAACTTTATCATAAGCTTTTTCAAAATCAATTTTTAAAATTACCCCATTCAGTTTCTTCCGGTGTAATTCATGGACCGTTTCATGCAATATTGCCACCCCATCAAGGATATTGCGGCCTTGCATAAAGGCGGTCTGAGAAGGCCGGACCACATGGCCGCCACACTGTTCAGCCGAATCGTTGCAACTTTAGTGAAAATTTTGAAACTTACATTAAGGAGGCAGATAGGTCTATACTGTTGTATCCTTTCTGCATCGTTAATCTTAGGTAGCAAAATAATCTCACCAAAATTGAGACGAAATAACTCCAGCTGACCAGCATGTAAAGAAGCGAACATATTAAGCAAATCAGACTTGATTATATCCCAGAAATTCTGATAGAACTCTGCTGGGAAACCATCCGGTCCAGGTGCTTTATTGTGTAAAATTTGGAAAACAGCCCTACGCACTTCTTCCTCCGAATAGGATTTAGTGAGCAGGTTATTCTCTTCAACAGAAACCTGGGGAATATCTGCCGTTCTAGACTCATCCAAAGTAAAGTTCCCTTGCTCTGGAGCTCCGAACAACCCCTTATAGTAACTAGTAATGTACGTCTTTAGCTGTTCCTGGCCCTCAATCGTTCCCTCATCTTGCACAAGGGAATAAATACGCTTTTTCCTATGTCTGCCATTGGCGATACTATGGAAATAGCGAGTATTCGAGTCCCCTTGAAGGATGAATTTAGCTTTGGAACGTTGATACCATTTCAACTCTTCCTCACGCAGAAGTTTGGCTATCTCCGCATTGGATTGACTTTTCAGCTCAATTTCATGTGGGTATAATAGACGCACCTCTGCCAAGGCCTCCAAATCATCGATAATGGAGGAAAGACGTAACATTTCTTTTTTAAGTATACTAGTGGTATGACGTGCCCACCCGACAAGATGAGTGCGCATAGCCCGCATCTTGTTATTCCATATCTGGATCGGGGAGGCACCCGCGACTGGTCTTTCCCAAATCATTTTGACCATCTCATGGAAACCCTCCCTCAAAAGCCAACCAAGTTCAAACTTGAACCGTGGTTTGGTTGGAGGAGTAGCCATACCGGTGGACAAAAGAATAGGAGCATGATCCGACAGACCCTCAATACGCTCTAGAGCCCGTACTGATACCAGTGGGAACTTGGATTCCCAATCGGCGTCCATCAGCACACGGTCTAGTTTTTCGTATGTGGGTTCAGGCAGAGAATTAGCCCAAGTGAACTGTCTCCCAACCATTGAAATCTCTCTTAAATCCAAGCTGTCAATGACCGCATTGAACAAGAGAGGCCAACGATTGTCAAAACGTCCCCTACTTTTCTCGAACGGAAAACGAAGCAAATTAAAATCCCCACCGATGATAAGCGGGTGCGGATTGTCCTTTGCCAAGTTTACCAATTCACGAAGAAAATTAGACTTATGCTCTACCTGGGCAGGCCCATACACAGCAACATGACTCCAAATGAAGTTGTCAGCCTTATTCCGGATATGCATTTTAATGTGAAAATCACCATCCGAAACGGCCAACACCTCCATGGTATCAGTCCTGACACCTAGTAAGATTCCACCCGACCGACCTCGCGGGGCCGTGAGTACCAAACAAAATCCATACCACCCGAAAGGCGGTTCAATAGACCTTGCGAAAACTCCGGCCGACCCGTCTCCGAAATAGCTAAGAAATCCAAACTATGATCCCGAATGCATCCAGCGAAGTGCAAGTGTTTAGCCAAGTCACCAAGACCTCTGCTATTTGCAAACATGCCATTCATTTGGAAACTCTAGGGGATTTGGAGATCTTAGCCCTTCTCCGGGTCGTCTTGCTAGATGCGGATTTAGACTTCCGGTCGGTTGCTGTAAGCTCATACAATGAACTAAGCCCGTCCTCGTCCAAACCAACCTCCGACACATCACCAACAAGATGAGAAAAAAGCTGACCATCTGATGTGGCATTCGCCTCTTCCTCATCCTCATAGGTGGCTGTCAACACAGTCGAAGCTTTTGGAATAACCGTTAGACGGTCAAATTCCATATGCCTCAAGACATTAGTTGACACCTCAACTTGAGGCTTATCACTACCAAGATTAAAACCTACACTATGAAGCTTAGACTGAATTGACTTATTTGAAAAGAAAGGAAAGACTTTGAATTTAAATCCGTACCTATGGGATCCAAGTTGAGAGAGGCTTTGCGACGCATAGCCTTCGCCAAAGAGTCCTCATCTGTGGCAGAGGCCCCGTCCAACCCCACCCCAAACCGCTCGCTACGACGGATCAGAGGAGTCGGCGCCATCACAAAGGGAGGCGAACAGGGCGATACAGGGCCTCCACCAGGTGAAGGCGTCACCGGCGCAGCGATGGCCTGGGTCGGCAAAGGCGACGAAGGTGCCGACCCCAGCCCAGCTACGCCCTGAGCTAGTAAAGGTGAAGAAGGTACCAGCTCAGGCTCCAACCGTAGAGAACGAACAGGTGACGGAGGGGTCAAAGACGTGGAAGAGACCCCCTCCATCACACCGTCCACGACCACAGGAGAGACCAGGGCTGCACAACCGAAGTCGACAGCCCCTGTCTCCAGCACAGTAGAGTGGACCGATCCAGCTGAACCGCCACCCTCAGAAGAGGCCAGCGAGAGGCCCTCAACAGCGACCACTGCCGAGGCCACGCCGAAACCCACCGGTGCCACCGAGGGCAGCTCCTGTGCGGCAGGAGACACCTGCCCAGAAATCGGCCGCAGAAGATGAGGCGAGGAGTGCCGCACCCTAGAAACGATCTCCATACCACGAGGCGTCGTCGGACTAGGGTTATATGGAGTGATCGCCACCATATGCCTCACAGCCGGCACCACAGACCGTCCAACAACAGGAGCCCCTGAAGACGTGCTAACCTCAACCTCCATATGAGAGCTCTGCTGGCTAGTCCCACTAGGAGCACTCGCCGGATCCAAAGAACCTGAACCCGAACCCATAGCGTTACCAGGACCATCAGACCCGTGGTCATCTCCCTTACGTCTCCAGAAAAAAGGAACAACGCTCGGATCCGGGACAAAAACAGAAGACTCCCTCCGGAAGAAAAAAGCATACTCCCCAAGCTTAATAACACAAGAAGCACCAATATAAGAACCAAGCTCATCCTGCTGACTATCCAGAGCCGAGGAATCAGTCATCGCCACCAAGATACGGACCACATTCTGACTCCTCAGGGTGACCAAGTCCACATCTAGCGTAGTGCCAATGAGAGAACCAACTGCCCAGAGCCCCAGAAAGTGTCTGACAGCATAAGGAACTCCCTGCACATGCACCCAAACGTGCTCTAACACCCTCTTAGGCTAAATATCCTGAGTCGCCCAAGCTGAAACAGTAGCCTGAGCAGAGAAAGAAGGAACACTCATCTGAAAACCGTCCAACCTCTGAAGATCCTCTACAGAAGGGAAACCGATCAGAAAAGCATCAGCACGGTGAGGGATGGCCTCCCTCTGAAGTATAGCACCTTGCAATGCTTATACTAATAGTTGGTACGGGAGCTAGGAATGCTAACTTTGCTAGTAGAATATGAAGAGAACACAGGCTGGTGGTATATAACATGATAAACATGAAAGGTGGTTGAGAGTATTTACACGGAAGTAATTGAGAAATAGTGATTGTGTCCGATACTATGCAGCAAAGGCAACGCATGTGCTACTTTACATAGTTTAATTTAGTCTAGGCTTGTCCTATTACGTTTCAAATTTGACGGGCCAGCTCAATCAATTACATCTGAATAAATTCCGTGCAGACAATGCAGTGTAAACTACATTAAATAGGAAAAGATCAGTGATTCAGTGGTACATGTATTGACCCTTTCCAAAACAGAGACATGTATAAGTACTCTACTCGTATTATTTTCTCCATGAAATATAAAGCAAGCAGAGTATTGTTGGCTCTAGCTATCAGATGCATCATTCAAATAAAATTACAATCTTTCTCGCAATCTTGGTCTTCCAAACAATATTCTTCATAAAATCACCTCATTATGCCTGCTCACAGTAATAACCAGCTGGTTGATCCTGTTTCCGAACGTCCCAGATTCTCCGTGCATCCCGTGGGCCTTCTCGTGCCTTGCAGATCATTGCCTAACTCAGCGCTAGCTGGTGGGCTCAATTTAATGGGGCTACTGCTCCGCTGGACGTTTTACGCTCATTCTCAACAACCGGAGGCGAGGGGAAGCCTGTCATGTTCTCCTCGCGTTGTCTATCTAAGCTCTCGAAATAGGATTTTGTTCCGTTTTATAAATAAAGCTACATGACCGAATCAATACAAAATGATCAGAAGAACCTCTTACAAAGCAGATTAAAGATAAAAAGAAAGAAAAGTACAAGGAGAACCAAACATGCCACCAAAGACAACGGAACTTCCTGAAGGAAACCGAGACTCCACGACGACGGCCCCAAGAGGGTAACAACGTGACGCATCGCCTTCGTTGAGACCAAGATGGTTAATTTGGGATGAATGGTCTTGTTTCAAAAAAACTTAGGGAAGAAAGGTGATGCCACCCCGGGCACCGTGAGAGGTTGAATTAGGGAAGAAAGGTGATGCACCATGCCATGGTTAGGGATGGCAATGGGTACCCTGTGCCCGCGTACCCTGCGGATAAAAACCCTATTAGGGTAAGGGTTTAGGACTAAAAAATACCCATGGGTATATAAATAGGAAAATTTTGTGCCCATCGGACAGAGCGGGTATGGGCATGGGGTTGCACAACCCATACCCGCGTGCCCTGGTACCCATATAAATTCTATCAATTGGGACTTAGTTTAATTAAACTAACCTAATTTTCTAATCCCGCATAGGCAGTAGGCGGTTCAACTTAAGGTGAGCCACGATCGATGATGTGTCACAGATTTTTTTCCTATTGCTGGATTGCTCGAGTTTATTTTGGTTGAACTTGTTATAGTGTCAACACTTTATTGTAATGCTTATTTTGTGGCCTTATGTATGGTTAAATTATTTCTATATTTTGTTGTGAGTTAATGAATTTAATAGTGTGGACTATGTGTTGCTGTTTATGACTATGTATGGTCATATTATCTTAGCTTTTTTTTCTCAATTGATATGTGTTGTAAATGCGGGTATTTTTACCCGCGGGTATCCCTTTACCCTGTCAGGTGAAGGGTATGTGAAAATATTATACCCGCTTACGGGTATGGGTACGGTTGATGGGCAAATTCGGGAGGCACGGGTAAGGGTATGGGGTGGCTCCACCCGCACCCATACCCTGCGGGTGCCATCCCTAGCCATGGTAAATCCGATCTGGTTTCTCTTTATTCATGCTTTACAGTTTTCGTTGGCAGCAAAAGTTACTACATTATCAGTCTCTTCATGTATCTGACTTTTATTCAGATTCAGGTGGATGTGTTGTACAATGAAAACAATACGCCATATTATGACTAGGAAATAATGCAACTATAACACCGAAGAATATGAGTGATGCGGTAGTATTTGCTTCACTGCATTTGTAAAATATAGCACAAGTCAAGATCTGGGGACAACTTGCAACTTAGTGTGGTTTGTTTCCTTCTAACACATCTCTTACACATATAATTGCTTTAAAAACTTCATGGAAGGAAAATATGGTGCACTAAGTAAACAACGGACGATCTGCTGCTTCTTCCTTCCTTCCTTCCCTTGGAATGAGTACGTAGGCTCATTTGGTATCATTTCTTGTATTTTGAATTTGCGATGTTAAATGGAATCCTAGACACATATCTCGGTTTTGTAGGACTAATGGCGTGCTGTCCTAGTATTTTGTGTTTGATTTCTCGAGATAATTCAGGTTACAAGACAATCGGACGGACAAAAACGTCGGGCTTTTATCTCGAAGTCGAATTTTGAACGAAATGCAATACTAAAATGTATACGTGGGGAAAGGTATTCTAGGCTGTACATTTTTTCCAACGGATCATTTTTGTTGTCTGACTGTGGGGAAGGTATACTAGGCTTTGATGATGGAGTCTGTGGGGAGCATAGGATGGTATTGTTCCGACGCAAGAAACTTAACAGTATATCCAAAGAGAACAGAAACTTAATAATATTTACCATGGTACAGAAACTCAATCAGCCGTGAAGTGCAAAGAGAACATGAATCGATCAGTGGTCGTGTTTCTATATCCATATCTATACACACGCGGGCGCGCACACAAACCTACATATATAAAAACTATTTGGCAGGACAAAGTGTGGTTGGTGGAAATATTTATCTCAGATCAGATGTAAGAGATATTTTTCTTCTTGTATGAAACATCTTATAAATTGTGCAGACTTCCTATGGTACGCATCAAGAGCATCTGATGTACTTGATGCTTGGCCCAGCTTCATTCTAACCATTTCAAAATTGGCGAGCTAACTTATTTAGTCCTCCGGTTAATTGTTTTTTCTGTATATAAGAATCTAAATACATTTCAATTTATGTTACTTTGTTAATACAAACAATATACTATTGGTGAAAATAGTGGAGGAGCCCATAAGATACTTGCCCTGGACAAACCTCCCATTGCTTCTCCTTCAGAACATCCTAAGCATTTTCATCATGATGTCCTATATTCTTAAGAATTACTTAGGCGTGAGGAGATTCTCCCTTTAAAAGGAGATGTCAACATGTTCTCCTCTCACGGACATGGTTCCTAGTGTCTTAATTCTCTAGGGTGTTATTTCTAAGTTGGTCGCCCTGCCTGGCCAACAGACCAGGTGATTCGCATCCTGGTTGTTTGAAAAAAAAAACAATCCTACATGGTCAAAGCTCTAACATGTTCTAACCTTACCACATCAGCGCCATTTAGTCCTGCAGACACCGCGAGTGACCAGTTTACTCATAAATGTACCCGAAGTGACCTCCCGGCTCACATTTGTGTGTGTTGAGCGAGCAAAGTACTCATCTCGTTCAAGTTGTGTGATTGTCCATGCGATTATCTCTTATATTTATCTATAAGAAAATTAACCTAAGGGTCTACCATGTTCCGCTAGATTAAGTCTAGTTGGTTGATAGAAATAGTATCTAACACAACTGATGAGTATTTGATGACGTGCTCAATTCAATTTTCACATGGTCTTTGTGTAGTCTGTGTAATATATACTTTTTCCTTAATTTCAGGCGAGAGCATTGTTGAGTACGTATGCAGCCTCATTTACCAAGAAAGAGCTAAGAAAACATCCTTTTGTGGATAATCGCTGATGCTGCCTCGACGCAACTCACACACCAATGATCCCCATGGCGATATTAAAGTGCCTCAACTTTCTTTACCTTTAGAACACACCGATCGCTGAACATGGAGAAGAAAATTGCGATGAACACGTCAGAGAGCGTGGCCGGTAAAAAACTTGGTGTGCCCCTCGCAACATGTTATAACATGTGGTGTCACTTGCTCCCCTCACTCCGTGGTCGTGTCCAAGGTTCACTTCATTGCACAAAATACCAGTGCACAACTGTATGACCGGCTATAGGAAATACCGTCAAAATACAGCACAATATTTTTTAATGAGCTTTGAAATTGACCATAAATTTATAAGAAATCATCAATTTTGAGAAAATTATGTCAAAATTGATAAATATTTGCGCGTTTGTTTTGACTACCAGTGGTGAACGGACCAACTGATTTAAAAAAATACTGATCAATAATGTCATCTACCATGTCAATCGTGTGTATCTCTTTTGAACATCCCCGGATTATTCAGATACAAAAAATTAATTTTCACTGACCCAAAACCTAGATTAATTGTTACAATCACATTTGTAGCATAGATGTACAATCAGCTAAACTTGAGACAAATTATGTACACGTTTAGAAGAGAAAGCTCGCGGGTCAAGACCCGTACAGTCTGTCTTTAAAAGCCTCGTTGCCGCCTAGACTACAAAACCGACAATGGTAGTGTCGACGAGTAAAAAATGGTTCTACGCCCTTCCAAGTAACTATGTAGTGCCAGCTGGCAACGATATACTCCGTCTTTGTTTTTTGATCCGTCTCATTCTCAAGGTAATGTGTCTCTTTTGATTCTCTTGTACTGTTTCTAACCCTATCGTAAGAGAGAAATGTGCCGATAATGACTCGTGAAAAATGGAGAGAATCAGGGCCGATCCAATAATTTTTTTTGGCCCGGGGCAATCAAAATAAATCTATTTTTACTAAATTTTTATACTTCTCAATATCTAGTTTTTAGTGTTACAGATATAATTTTTTATTTGTTACTCCCTCCAGTTCAGTTTTATAGGGCATGCGTGTATAGGTCCGCCAATTTTTCCAATGACTACAACATAAATGTTATATTATTTAAAATCATAATATCTGAAATTTGTAATGATATTTTTTGTAACCTATACCTTTTTTATAAATCAAAATTGACAAGATAGGGATACACGTGGAACTCATAAACCGTTATGGTGGGAGTACAATAGTTTAACCATATAACTCGTAATATTAGTAAATATTACTTGATGATTTTTTACTGGATATCATTGAAAGATATTAATCTCTATTTGTAAAACCATTATGTCCTAAAAATATATTATCTACAATGTATAAATAAAATTTATATATTTTTATGGTAATGATTTTAAGCATTATGATATAGCAAAAATCTCAACTGTTGTTTCTGGTGTATCATTCATTAATTAAGTATATTTATAAAAAACTGAAATATAAATCGAACAATTAACATGGTAACTAACTTTTTGTCGACGGTCATATATGTTGGATTTTACATTCGCTACTCCCATTGTCCCAAAATGTAAGACACACAATTTTTTTCAACATCTTTAATTTGCATCTTTGACAATATATACTGAAGTGTATGGATTGAGTTTATTTAAATGACATTGCTACAATTCATATGTATTTATAGTATTTTTTAGTTAGAGGTGTGTTGTTGGAGAACAATAACATGATAACTATTGTGCCCTTCTCTTATTGGGGCCCGGGGGTCGCACCTCTTGCCGGCCTATGGGACGGCCCTGGCGAGAATGCAATAGACCGACGGTGATACAAAGATTGCCACCATGCATACATGTTGTAGAAGCTAGGACTATTAATGTCTAAAAAAATTCAGAGTCTTCAAATATATAATGACATGCCTCCATATCAATGCTACTACTTGTGACGTACAAGAATTGCTTATTCAACGCCGCGTGTGGTACAAAATTCTATCATAGAATAGCTATGTTGTGTTTCTCCAATGTTGCAACATTGCATACCAGAAGTATGAATTATGTTTTAGGGTTTCGTGGAGCATAGCCTCCACATAATCTCGTATATATAATAGACCAAACAATTACATCTACAGGACACAACAGGGATTCGTATACAACACGTATATGAACTCTAGACCGGTTTCTAACACTCCCCCTCAATCTGAACTACTACTACATACAAGGTTCAGATTGGACTGGAATCGGTCTAACATCTGTCATGTGGCTAGTTTAGTAAATACATTAGCCAGTTGGTCATTCGTCGAGATGAACCTAACATCTAAAGCTCCAGAAGCAACGCGCTCTCGCACAAAGTGGAAGTCGATCTCTATGTGCTTGGTGCGTGCGTGAAAGACTGGATTTGCCGTCAGGTATGTAGCCCCAAGATTGTCACACCACAAGATGGTGGTACGCTGCTGTGACACCCCTAGCTCCTTGAGTAGTGACTTCAGCAGCACCATTCGCCAATGCTTTGTACTCTGCCTCTGTGCTAGATCTAGAGACTGTAGGTTGTTTCTTGGCATTCCATGGAATAAGATTTGAGCCAATGAACACAGCAATGCCACTGGTGGATCGGCAGTCATCGATACATCCTGCCCAATCCGCATCCGTGAAAACACTAACTCCAGTGGACGGAGACTTCCATATCCTTAGTCCCATGCTCAAAGTCCCTTGACATAGCGCAGTATACGCTTGACTGCTTCCCAATGCACGTCAGTCGGCTGTGATAGATACTGGCACACCATGTTGACAGCAAAGAATAAATCTGGATGAGTGAGAGTCAAATACTGCAAACCTCCCACGATATTGCGATACCTGGTAGAATCCTCAGTACCCAGCGGTGTCCCACTTTCACGAGCTAGGTGCTTGGTAGCAGCCAAGGGTGTTGGAGTGGGTTTACTTCTCCATACTCACACAATGAAGAAGATCCAGCGCATACTTCCGTTGAGTCAGTGTCATGCCCCCTGAATTGTAGGACGCTTCGAGACCCAAAAAATACTTGAGGGTACCAAGATCTTTGACAGGGAAGCTATCAGCAAGGGACTTAACCATACCATCCACAACAGCGGTAGTAGAACCAGTGATCACAATATCATCCATGTACACGAGCATGTAAATCTGCACACCATGCTTATCGAAGATGAAGAGGGACGTGTCAGCCTTGGACGAGACAAACCCAAGCTGGAGGAGGCGAGCACTCAAACGAGCATACCAGGCACGGGGGGACTGTTTAAGACCATAGAGCTCGCTGCAGTTTGCACACATGAGAGGGAAAACGTTCATCCTCAAAGTCGGGCGGTTGCTGCATGTAGACATCCTCCGAGGGAAAACCATGAGGGAAAGCATTACTGACATCAATCTGCCGCAAACTCCAACCGCGAGAAACTACAAGGAAAAGAACCAAACAAACCATGGCTGGCTGCACAACTAGACTGAATGTGTCACCATAATTGATACCCTGCTGCTGAGTAAAACTGCGACCACCAAGACGAGCTTTGTGCTTACCAAGAGAACCATATGGATGTTGCTTCGTCTTGAAAACCCACTTGCTCTCGAGGATATTGACTCCAGGCGGTTGTAGAACCAACACCCATGTGTTGGTATGGCGAAGGGCAGCATACTCATCAGCCATGGCATGCCTAGCAGGTTCACGAAGAGAGTCGCGATGTGAGACAGGCGTCGCAAAGAAAGCTTGACGCTGAGGGTCATACTGGACAGTACCATCGGTATACTCCTTCGCGCGACGTGTAGCATCCCGCGTGCGCGTGACCATAGGATGGAGCAGCTCAGGCGCCGACACGGGTGACGGAGATGAGGAAGCAGCGCAGCTACCCGCATCGACAGCGGCAGAGGCCGGCGCGTCGTCAGAATCCGCTGCCGGCCCATAGATGGAGGCCCCAGCGGGCAGGGGTGCCCCGGTAGGCGGCCCATCACTTGGGGACGGACCGGCACTGGAAGACAGGCCGGGGAGAGCAAGCAGCCCAGCATGCGTCGAGGTGGACGTGGGCGAGACGCGTGCAGCAGCCTCGGGCGGCGTGCTGCCATGCACATCGATCGGCTGCACCACAGGCTGTGTCGTCGAGACCTGCACAGGAGAAACGCTGGCCTGGCCAGGAGGATTAGTAGCCAAGTAGGATAGGTCGTAATTTCGCACAGACACACTCGTAGCCGGTTCAGTGGATGGAAAAGAGATAGCCTTTTTGAGGGTAGACACATCAACAGTAACACCGGGAGTGACGAACGGAAAAACCGACTCGCCAAAGACAACATCTCGCGAGATGTAGACATGTCCTGTAGACCGATCTAGGCACTTGACCCCTTATGCATAGGACTGTAACCAAGAAAAACACACATCGTCGAACAAAATTCAAGTTTGTGGGAATTATACTTGCAAACTAGGCCAACACGCACATCCAAATATGCGGAGAAAGGAGTAATCTGGTGGAGTTTGAAGAAGACGATGGATAGGCGTATCCTGATCAATCACAGGGGTAGGCATACCATTAATGAGATAGCATGCAGTGAGAAAAACTTCATCCCAACAACGCAAAGGGAGAGACGAGTGTGCGAGTAATGCGAGGCCAGTTTCTACCAGATGATGATGCTTGTGCTCGGCAATACCATTCTGTTGGAAGGTGTACGTGAGGGCAAGACACTCTATGAACGATGCCCGTGCGCTGAAAATGGCGATTCAACCTATGGTACTCACCACCCAATCAGATTTAATCTTAGCATTCAAAAGAAGCTCAATATGAGTCTAGAAAGCATAGAAAACTTGTTCAACATCAGACTTATGCTTAAGGAGATAGATCCAGCAAAAACAAGAATAGTCATCGAGAAAACTCGCATAATATTTGTACCCTGCAGAGGAAGCACGAGCAGGGCCCCAAACATCAGCGTGAATCAATTCAAGATGCATAGTAGAAACACGAGACGAAGCCGTGTAAGGTAACTGATGACTTTTAGCACGTTGACAAGCATCACAAACTAAATTTGAATTGTCTGAGGAAGGACACTCAAGATCATTATTCCTAACAATGGAATTGACGGCATTATTGGATGGATGGCCGAGCCGCTGGTGCCACTTGGCTGACATAGTCGAACGCTAGACAAAGCACTCCGCGTAGACGAGACACATCCGAGAGGGAGAGGATAGAGCCCACCTTTGACTTCTACCGCGCAAAAGGATTCTTCGGGTGGCCTTGTCCTTAACAAGGAAAAAGTAGCAATGAAACTTAATAAAGATGTCATTATCCGAGACTAGACGATAAATGGACAGAAGATGCTGACGAGTATGTAGAACATGTTGGATATTTTTTAAGCGAAGAGAAGAACCAGCCAAGGTCGAGTGGCCAATGTGCGGAATTGACAAACTTGAGCCGTTGGATACTTGAACTTGATCCTGGCCACCGTAGCGCTCGCGAACGTGAAGACGCTCTAGGTCACTAGTCAGGTGGTCGGTGGCGCTGAAGTCCATCACCCAAGGAGGAGGGTGGTTGTTGTTGGAGGAGGTCGATGCCGTGTTCGCAGAGCGGGAGTTATCGATGTAGTCCTGGTCGAAGCGGTTGCGACCGCTCATAGCTTCGTGCCCCCAATTCTTGCATATCTGGCACTTGGGACGCCAGCGGCAGCCATTGCCGTTGCGGCCATTGCCGCTTCCTCCTCCACCGCCGTTGTTTCGACGGATGTCCTAGCCGACCCCTTGACCGTCGTGCTGATGGCCGCCTTAGCCTGCGTAGTACTGGCAGCCTTGGCCACCATATCCTTGCGGTGGGTAGCCCCCTTGTGGGTAGCCCTGCCTGCCCCTGCTGTGTGTATGCACCAGCGGGGCGTCCTCCAGACGTACGCGCATCAGGTGCGCAAGAACGGTTGCCGGCAGGGAAACCGTACCGAGAGGCGGCGTTGGCAGATACCAATTCCCCTCTTCTGACTGCTGCGACAACTGCATCGCTTCGTAGTTCAACACCATGGAGTAGAATTCAGTGGAGGTCACTATAGTGGTGATGACGCTGGGAGACGCCGCAATCGGGTTGTAGTTCTTCCCCAATCCGGTGAGCATGTAGTCGATGATCTCGGCATCTTCAAGCAGAAACCCAGCGGCAGTCATGGCGTTGGCGAGAGCCTTCACCTTGTCCAGCTTCTTCAGCGTCTGTAGTTGACGCTGAATGTGCCGCACCCGGGCACGGTTCTGCGCGCTGATCAGTGAATCGCCGTCCACGCGGCAGCCGTGGATTGACAGCTGATGAGCTGATTCATGAGATCTTCATGCATGGAGGAGAGGAGCACCCCTAGGACCTTCTCATCTTGCGTCCACCACTTCGCGTACTCGGGATTGGCCACAGATTTAGCAGTATCATCGGTGCCCTCGGTGATGGTCTTGGCTGGTGCAGCAGCCGATCAGTCGAGGAAACCATGGAGGGAGGCGCCGGAGAGGTTGGTGATAACGAGCGTCCGCCAGAGAGGGAAGTTGCCACGGTTGAGTCGCACGCCCACCGGGGGAACGACAACGGCGGTGGTGGCGGTGGTAGCCGGCGGGGCAAGGACGAGGCCGATGAGCGCGAGCTGCTGCGAGGTCGCCATCGCCACGGGAAGCGGCGGCGGCGTGTGCGGAAGGAAGAGAGGCGGCGGCTGCGGTGGGCTAGGGTTAGGCTCTGATACCAAATTATGTTTTAGGGTTCGTGGAGCATAGCCTCCACATAATCTCGTATATATAATAGACCAAACAATTACATGTACAGGACAGGACAGGGATTTGTATACAACACGCATACGAACTCTAGACTGGTTTCTAACAGTATGTGCTATTTTATGTTTCAGTTTGTCCAATCTTGTTCTACGTACTCTGTTCAAATTGTGGACGAGCCAACTCATTTGTTCAAACTTTTCAAACTATCTCGTGATGCAGCCTAGTAAACTAATAGTAAATGAATTTTTGCTAAGTTGTCCCGTAGCATAAGCGGAGCTCCTGCTGTTGCATGCTCTAGTAAACAAAAATATCGCGCTCTGTTTCAAAGCAGATATCAACCGCATGTTGTGATGCAATGCAACGGCTCACGCCATACACCCTGCATCTCTGATACAAATTCAGAGAAACAAAGGAGCTGTACTGCTTCTCTCCTTGGTTCAGACTTCAGACTAGCCGCCGTTGGGGCAGGTACCGACTCGCAGCGTCGACTGGATAGATCCTCTGCTCGCTGGTGCTTGTAGCTGAGTAGCAACCCTGTTATCTAGGTAACCATAAGTTGGCAGCCGTGGCGAACAGCTCGTGGATGCCATGGCCAACCTGACGGGTCCTGGTGGTTGACAACGGCAACACCCTGGATCTGCATGGCGGCCACATTACAGCGCAAAGCACAGTGGACTCGGTGCAGAGTCTCTCTGTGTCCGTGCTCGCCTGCCACTCCGTCAATGCGTCAGGGTGGCGGCGGCCAACATAATGGCGGCGAAGGCCGGCCTCAAGTCCTCGCTCTGTAGTTCCGATCTCTCTTCTCTCTCTAAATTTCTCAGACGAAACTGAAGAAAGAACAAGAGACGGTAATTTTGGTGCAGCGTTCAGCCGTACTACTTTTCTATTTCTGCCTCAGAGATCTGATCGTGGCACACCTACAAAAAATAGCTAAAAGCTAGCCCAACTGAAACTGAACCGTGTCGACAACAGCTGAAATGCTACAGTGAACAACGACAGTTTCAGACTTATTGACAAGCACGGTGCAGGGCTAGGAAGGAGGAACAGATGGAAACGGAGGTCTGGCTTAGTTGTGGTGAGATGATCATTAGAATTGCCTGGTACATAGATTCTGTCAACAAGGAACATAAGGCAGCTGCTAGACCTGTAACAAACTGTGGTACCAGCTGCATATCGTGGAGCCTCAATCGCCTACGTGTACCAGAGTTAGGCCCAACACCACAACCTGGGCATGCACGATGAGTGGGCTGTCCGTAAGAGAATCTCCAATAGAGGCACGCCGGAAATAATGAACCTTTTAGCGCGCGTGAGGCTAAAAACAGCGTTCCAGCAGACGTTGCATAATTCAGCACGCTGTAAAAGTCGTTAAGCATGCGGGGAAAAGCTGGACAAAAAGCTGAATATCTAGTGCATGCGCAACAGCGCGCGGGGCAAAACGGAGACGACCGGCGAAGTCCAACTGCCACGAAATTTCCCCTCACATATGTCATCTACACGGTCGACGTGATTCCCCTCCCGGCTTCCCCCACTCCGACATCTCCCATGGCGTCAACCAACCGGCAATTCCCCTTCCCCTCCTGCCCTCCCCCACTCCGGTGAGGTTGCTGACCAGGATCTCCGCGTCTGTGAGGTTGCGGAGCCGTGCATCGGGGAGGTCGCGGAGCCGGAGCTCCACGTCGACGAGGTCGCGGCCCAGGATCTCCGTGTCGGCAAGGTCGCGTAGCCACACATCGGCTAGGCCGCGGAGCTGGAGCTCCACGTCGGCAAGGTCGCGGAGTCGGAGCTCCACGTCGACGAGGTCGCGGCCCAGATCTCCGCGTCGGCGAGATCGCGGACTCCAGTTGCTCGACGCCGGGCTGCTGGACTCCAGGCTGCTCGACTCCGTCGTACTGCCCAGCCTGACGAACCCAATGGGCAGCTCTGCCGGAGCCGCACCGCCCAGCTTGACGAACCCGGCGGGAAGCTCCTGAGCCGGGCCCCGCGCCTCCTATGGCGCCGGACCGCCCATCTTGATGAACCTGATGGGCAGTTCCGCCGTATCCAAGCCCGATGCCTCCCCGACCGCCTCCCATGGCGCCGCACCGCCCAGCCTGATGAACCCGGTGGGCGGCTCCACCGGAGCCAAACCCCACTCCTCTCCGGCTGCGCCCTCCGCCTCCTCCGATATCCACTGCTCCACCACGAACCTCACCGCTGTGGTGTGCTGCACACAGCAGCTAGCTAGCTCCACGAACCATTGGGGGGTTGATTGTTCTTTTTTAGTTTTTTGTTAGGGACCTATTTGTAAAAGTTAGGGTATTTTCTTGTAAAAGTCAGGGACTTGTTTGTTGTATATATGTTGAAAATATGTTTGTGGTGCTCTATTTTACAGCATCCGGTGAACTGGTGTAGTATGCGTGCTGTATTTTTTGGGCGTCTGGTAAAACCATTCAACCTCCACGCGTCTGAAATATAGAGCCTCTCTGTTGAAGATGCTCTGAGCAACTATCGCTTGAACAGGGACTAGGGTGGTGAATGTGCAGCATCTGCAAAAGACATGCATAACGGTGACGAGTGTGAGGGTGCTGAAATTGTCTGAACACAAGGACGCGACCCTCGATCAGGTGTGTGTGTCAAGATTAGGGTCCGAACACAAGGACGCGCACCTCGACAAGGCGTGCCATCCACTACACTCACCACACGCTCGCTCTCCCTTTCCGTGGCGCGTCCGGCTACGTGTGATTTTAAGGTGTGTCTATGTGTGTTTGCATCAACCCAGCAGCTATTTTATTAGCCCTTCTGTGGTACCCCCAAATGAACGACAACCATTTATTTTCATCCATCCAAAGGCTAAAAACGTTTCATACTGGTGCTTAAATGATGACCAGTATAAATCATACTGGTATAAAAATCGGACCCTTCTGCAGCTGGGCCCTGGCCCAATACGGTAGATGGCTGCTGGCCCATTACAAAATTTAGTTATCCTCAGTCCAAATCCAGAACGGCCATCGCCACGTTTTTCTTCTCAAAAAAGGAAAAAATCGTAGTCACGATTCAGCAGAGAAATCCTCAATTTCCATGAAAAGAACCCCGAATTCACTAAAAAAAGGGTTCCCTTCGCGAAGGCAAGACCGCGCCCACTATGGTGCCGACACGTGTCGGCCTCTCGTTCGTCCCACGCGTCATCCTTCTCTCCGTGCTTGACATGTGTCGCTCTCTGATTGCTCCTCGCTCTCCCATTCGAACCGTTTTTCCCCTTTTTTTTTTCCAAAACCGAAACTTTAAAATGAAATATCTTAAGAACCGTTTATCCAAATTACGAACCGTTTTCACTTTTGAGCTCCTCGCGTCGAGATCTTCAAAACTAGATCCCATGTTGATAGGTTTCGACAAACTTTTTTTTTTGTACATTCGGTAGCACGTAGTTGTACATCCGGTAGCACGTGGTTGTATATTTCCAGATTTTGTACATCTCCAGTTTGTACATCTTCAAATTTGTACATTTCCAGTTTTCTGTACATTCGGTAGTACGTGGTTGTATATTTCCAGTTTTGTATATTTTCAGTTTGTACATTTCCAATTTTTGTACATCCAGTAGCAACGTGAGTGTACATCCAGTAACAACATGTGTGTACATCCTGTATCAACGTGTTTGTACATTCTCTAGCAACATGGTTGTACATTCTGTGTAGTTTCTGCACCATCGAGCCGGAACTGGGGCCGACGCGGCTGGTCGCGGCGGTGCCAGCGACGGCGAGACTAGAGCGAGCTGGAGCCGCCGGAGCCGCGGTTGGCTGCGGCGGAGGGCGGCGGAGGTGAGCAACAAACTTATCTTGGGGGGTGCGGTCGCCGTCGCCGGAGAAGGAGCAATAGTGGGGGAGTTTAGAGGGATGGCCGGCCGGGGGCGGCGGACCGGCGGAGGAGGCGGCTGGGGCAGGGCGGTGTGGCAAGGCGTCGCAGAGCGCGCCGGCCGCGGGTGGCGGCGGCAGGCGGTTAGGCCGGTGCAGGGCAGGGCGGTTCACGCGGATGTACGCCCATGTACGCGTGAATGTACAGAGATGTACGCGCGGATGTACGGAGGAGTTGGGCTGGAGAAATTCGTTTTTGCTTCCTTCAATTCGTGTTCAACTTCGATTTTGCTTTCTTGGAGACAGAAGGGACAAGC
Organism: Puccinellia tenuiflora; assembly: GCA_012064385.1. NCBI lineage: Eukaryota > Viridiplantae > Streptophyta > Magnoliopsida > Poales > Poaceae > Puccinellia > Puccinellia tenuiflora. Next base: position 48,867 of record QRDG01000154.1, on the reverse strand, counting down.
GCTCATCCCTCCGCACGCGATACGTGTCGCAACCGGAGCGCTCGTTCGGTTGGTTTTTTTTTCCTTTCTAAAGGGAAACCTTTACATAGTCGCACCCAATGAACCCTAGATCATCTACGCCTCCAACGACGAGCACAGCACCATGCCAAGCATTCAACACTGGTCCTCATAGGCGACTTCGCCGGCAGCCAGGAAGTCGCTGAGCATGTCGAGGAGGCGCGGCAGGTCGACTGATGCGGCGACGGCGGGGGCGACCTCCCCACATACAGGTGGCGCAGCGATGATTGGAGACGATGAACGGCAGCCACGATCCAAGTAACTCATTCCTCTTCCCTGACTTTCCGTCCTTCCTATCAATTTTTTCCCCAATTTCCCTTGGAGAAGGTTTTGTGTGTTGGAATGATGAGGGGGGCTGCACTAGATTTGTGATGGAATTTTTCGTATTGGGTTCATGGTCATGTACGTAAGGACTGAATTCATGGAATTCACTAGTATTGTACGACTATAAGAATTTTTTGTGATCTGATAAATCGAAGCAGTAGGTGAGTTTTCAGAAATTCAGATAGAAGCAGAGTTATAACATGAGGTGCGATGTGTGTGAGCAAGCCTGGAGCATGTGCATTATACATGTACATATTCGGGTAGTATTTTTTTTTTAAATACGAAGGTGTTCCATTGGAATTGTTTGTACTTACATGTGAGCTCAGATCGATTTTCACCCTGCATCAGATACAGATCCATAACCATCAAAGCAAAACTGAGACATCAACACTACCAGATCGAACTCTGTTTGTGAACAGCAAAGATAGTTGAGATAGTTTAAGGATCGTGGTCTAATACAGGGATTAAATATGTGATTATTTAGGGAGTTCCAATGAGATTATCCATTTGCTTAGCATTTACGAGAGTATATCCTTGGCATGCACTCTGTTTGTAATGTCTTGTGTATTGAAGCAGAAAAAGGCGAAAAGTTCATAAGGCAAGGATAAAGTTTCTAGAGAGGTGATTGAACAAGAGATATTTTCAACTGCTGTTAGGACAGCGAAATTTCAATCACACTGCCTCCTAGTCTTCATGACAGCCCCGAGCCTATTACAAGGAGGTAATCCTGCTACCTGCTTTCATATGCACAGAATCATGAAAACGGCTATCTTCTAACCTGATGTTTAAATTGTAGGAGACTTGCTATGGCCATGGCTGGAGATGGTGCATTACAGCCACCTTTAACAACTACTGCGTTTCCAGTGTGAACTAGTTTTCATGTGCCGTCAAGTTCAAATGCACGCAAGAAAAACAACTCCAAATAGGAGGAAATAGTGATTTTATTGCGCCGAGACTCTACTTTCAATCCTAAGATAGATGTTTTGGCTTTTTTTATTTGTTGAATGATATGCACACATTAGTTCCTACTTTGACTGATTTGTACTCAGAATTATTGATATCAACATATTGTTGGTGATGAGTTGGTGATCTTCGTGTGATGTACGATGTCAATTCCATGTAATCCCATAGAACTCTACCGCAAGATATTTTTTTTTTTGGCATTCTCTTCCAATAATTATCTGTACAAAGATACAAAATTTACAATGTAAATTGGTTCATATTTGTCTAAACATGGCATCACTTGACATGACCATATTCCTGATACAAGTACAGTACTACCTAGTGTACAGGCAGGCTTCAGCATCACATTACAGGCCATCATCTTCAGGCTGGGCATGTATGTCGAGACAGTGGCAATTCTTCTTCTTTTTTTGAAATAAAGGGGAGCTCGTTACAGTCGTTTCTTATAAGTTTTCTGACATCCAACAGAATGTCGTTTCCCAGAATACAGTCTCCCCTAATACAAGCTAATTTAGCTAATGCATCAACGACACTATTCCCCTCTTCTGACCTGGGCAGAGTAGCAAGCACATAACTGCATCATGATTCGACAGTGCTGACAGCGGAGTAATCAGATTTGACGATCATTTGGAGGGGCGGAAATCGTTGATATAATTGAGGCTATATTGGACAGCACTGGCTTCAGCTTCTTCAGGTTTAGTGCGGACATGATACCCTGGCAGCATAACAAATAAGACTGAAAATTGTGATTTATGTAATATCAAGTTAAGCCAAAGAAAAACTTTGGAGTTCTGACATGCTAGCCAGACCATCCTAAACATTTCACATGAAAAGACATATAAAAGCTCACTTGGGATGTAAGCTGAGTGTTTGAAACATCACTGCCATGTCAAATCAGACCATACATTAGCTAGGAAGAAAAATTTAAGAAGGATAAAATGAAGAGTAATGGTTGTATGATCATATTAAGAAATTCAATCATTATTTCCCCTTGTGCTTTAAGGATTTAATCAAAAGCACATGTAGAAGATCTAATCCCTGACATCAATCCAACACAGTTGTTTTTTCATAAATAGGGTACATAAGAGATTATATGTGCATGCACCACTCAGTCACAAGAAATGTAATGATCTTTAACTGAATTGGGTAGTGGATCTAGCACATGCATTGGTGCTTCTTCATAGGATTTTAATTAGACAAGCCCAGGGTTAGCACCATGCAGACACCAATATGAAGAGGAAACGAAACAAAGTGAAGACACGATTACTTAGGCGTTCATCTATGACTGTACAGAACTATCCGTCTGAAGTTGATGCTTGGTGACAACAACAGATATTAATCAACAAGAAACAATGCAACATCTGGATTATAGACTGACTGTGGTTAGTTTGTCATTATGACGAGCAGTACAAGATGCAAATGCTTATTGAGGTTCCGTTAGTTTGTTACGGCCAAATGACAGGTTACTGAAATAAAGAGGGTTTCATCAGGGAGGTCACGTACCAGTTCCACGCCCTATACAGGCGGCGTGCCGCGCCGTCGCGCACTCCTCCTGCTCGTGGCGCCGCTCGACGGCGATGCACTACGCGGTGTCCAACGTGGCCCAGCCCACCAGTCCCTTATTGGAGAGCGGAGGGATGGGTCGTGGCGGCAGATCGGAGAGCGGCGAGGGGGGTCGTGGCGCGTGCGTGCGGGCTAGAGGCGGCGGCGTCGAGATCGGAGAAGGGAGCTGGCGGCGGCGGCGGCGGCGACAAGTGAGAGGAGGCTGGCTGCGCGGCGCTACGGTTCTCGTCAAAGAATTTGTCTTGTTCGTCCAAAACAGTCCATCTGAGAGCTGGTTAGTCTTTTTTTTTCCACTGAATTATCACTGATGGGCCTCCTAGGCCAAATCTCTCTCAGCTGTTAGATGAAACCATACTGGTCATATTTCGGGACCAGTAAAAGGTACCGTAGAAGTTGCCTTTTATTAACAAAAAATCTCACTATCCAACAGGGTTATCCACATTGATCGCTGAGTTGAATCCCGAGAGAATGACCATAAATGACTGAGAGCAGGCATGATACAGCTCTTGTGCTGAGACAGCCTTGCTGCCTAAATGAACGACTTTCTATATGTTTTCGAAGAGTGAAATAGTATAGCCCGCCAGATCTTCAAAAATTCAAGGTACCGGGTTGTCCCTCAACTCTGAGTGTTCCATTCCCGTAGTCTCCTATTCTCAGCCTAGCATCACTCTCTCTCTCTTTCTTTATTCTTTGCATTCTGGTGTAGAAGAGAACTAGTTTGGGGTGTGAAATACAATGACGTATGAAGCACACATCCGTTCGACGGTGGTGTATATATATATATAGACATAAATAAATAGTTGGTCATGAAACATGCGGTTGGTAAACAAATTGATCTCGGATCAATATTCTTCTACGATTGGTTTCATAGACAATGACCAACTCCAGTTTTATACACATTAAGGGCGCACGATGCCTTTTATTTTAGGTTTGGTCCATATAAGTCATGACCGTTCAAAATTTACAAGCCAATGTATTCAGTTAGCTCTTTTTTTTTTTTCAAAACGAAAAATCTAGATTGAATTTGCAATATTACTCACTGAGGTAAATTAGATTGAAATAGTCGAGCAGACACATCCCACAATTTGTAGGAACAACCTAAAGAAGAAATACAAACTATTCTCCCTCTTATTGCAATCATGACTGCACTTGTTTATCTTTACAATTTCTTTATAACATCACCATACAACTAAGGATAGAGATATTTGGCATGTTTGGATGGTGGCCAAAGCTCACACTTCCAATATTTAGGTCCTGGTCAAAAGTTTGGTCGTTCTTGGATGGTTGCCGAATTTCTGGTATTTAAATGTCTCTTTGTTGCATACACTGCAGAAGCTCGGATGCTACACTAGGACTATACAAAACCATGTAATGCCACCATGACGGATCAACATGATATTCATTATCAGTTCGTCAGTTTGTACAAAACCATGCTACATGCTTTGATTCTTCTGGTCTCGAGCTAATTATTCTCTTATATTTTTGTATCATTTTTGCTAAAAGTCGGTGTACGAGAAAAGTGTTGAAATGAATGGCGAAGTATGAGAAAACGGTATTGAAATGAGTCGTGAAGTGACTATACTAATTCGGGTACATATATTGTAACCATATACACATTGGTACTCACTCCGTTCCGAATTATAAGATGTCTTAGATAGTTTTGTGGTACGAAGGCGTGTGACAGATTGAGTCAAGTTTCTCGTCTCTAAGTTGTGAACAGAGAGCCGAGTAGGCGGCCTTGGTTGAGAACTTAGCATGTGTTTGGTCGATGGAATCAACGTGAATGGGATGGGATGGCCCATATTTTAGAGATCGGATGGTCCACATGTTGATGATTTCAGTTTTTGTTTGGTTGGAAGGATTTGAGCTGGTTGGAATGGAACGTGATTAAATTCATATTTAATAGAAATTGATCAGCAGGTATTAACATGTCATTAAAGGCTCTGCTCTTTTCTGTCTTTGGTGGAGGCAGGAGGGGAATACGAGCGAACGAACTCGTCGGAGGACTGCGAGCAACCTCGCCAGCTCCTCCGCCATGGATGGTTCTCCTACCTAACAAGCAACCTCGCCCAGCTGGTCCGCCATGGACGGCTCTCCTCCCTCCAAAGCATCCTCGTCCAGCTGCTCCGCCGCCATGGACGGATCGCCAAACCTTGTCCAGCTCCTCCGCCATGGACGACCGCGATCGAAGGGATTCTTCGGCGGACGTGCTTCCGCCCTCGGTGTACTAGTCGCCGCCGGCACCAGTGGAGTATCTGCTGCCCACGACGCCTGGCATTGTTTCCTCGATCCACCGCTGCCCACACGCGTGCTTGGCTGTGGTGTCCGCCGGCTGGACCAGCAGGAGCACGCCGGTCATCTTGTGGCGTTGCTATTGTCGGGATGAGAACGCAGGACGGCATGAGCCCGCCGGCCGTCCCGTGGCTTCGCTAGTTTCGGGATTAGCACGAGGACGACGACCATTAGAGACGACGGGGAGAATATTGATTAGGAAAACAGGACCAAATGGTGCGGCCGATTTGAAGGAATCATTTGGTTCAGCATCTGTGCGGTATATTCACTCGATAACCAAACACATGAAAAACAAGGACCATCCGATGCCATCCCTATATGGGTCTGGAACCAAACGTACGCTTAGAGCGAGGAGTAAGCTTGATTGTCGTTCATCACGGGTAAAGAACTTTTCCTAGTTAGAACATCACAACCAACATTACTCACCACTCCTGAGTCCTGACACGAAAGCTAGCATTCTCGTCCCAGTGTCTCCTATTCTCAAGCTAACGCTTCTCTTTGTTTTCCTTTGCAATATTTTTGCTAATAATTGTTATGGAAGATATGTCGATCTGACTTGTAAAATATGCCGGTGGTATATATAATATGAGATGTCATTGAGTGCATTTATCATGAATTAATTTCATATAAATTTTTACACAGAAAGTACTTGATCAATAATGATTGTGGCCAATGCCACGCAACAAAGCCTCTCCTACTTGACAGAGTTTTAGCCGAGACTTCCTATTCAGTTTTAAATTTGGCGTACCAACTCATTTAGTGCTAGGAATTATGTTCATTATAAAATTAGGTTTGTTTTTTAGGACACGTTGCAATACGTTTGCATGGAAATTATTGCCACACGTACTAGTCCTAAGAGTATAGTAGGTTTGTCCGTGTCCTACATAGGAAGTTTAACATGAGTTGTTTCGGGAGTCAGCCGTGACTAAGTTTGAGTCGGCCAGCTACCTAGGTCATGGTCGTGTACACACGTATGTATGCTTTGTATCAAAAAGATTGTATCGAGAAATACTCAGAAATAAAGAGAAAAAATAGAGGGTACGACACGCACTCTTGACCATATTTTTTCGTATGCGCTCGTCGATCTAGTTTGATGTAATCGATCCCTGGGTCAATACCAACCTTTAGCAATCTCTTAATTTCTGTTTAAATAGTGCAATGCAAACTACTAGTAAAATGGAAAGATCCATGGTACATGTAATGACCCCTTCGTAAACACAGACAAGTAATTAAGTACACTCCTCCCATTATTTGCTCCACAACATGTGAAACAAAACATAGTATTGTTGGCTCTAGATACACTAAGTATCAAATAAAATTACAATCTCTGTCACAAACTTGGTCTTCAAGACACCATCTTCTCGGAAGCATCAATCACCTATTAACATGAGATGGTCTGAAATAAACTTTACGTACGTGTTTGCCTCAGGACGTAAAATTTTATCCCAAAGCAAGTCAAAGCACATCACACAGCGCAAATAAGGCACCTCTCTCCTCCATTTCTTTTTTTCGGAATGGGGTTATCACCCCAGCCTCTGCATCGAGTGATGCACACAGCTTTTTATTGCAAAGTTTGAAATATCAAGGTTTACATTTCACGGACCACATAAGGCTGAGACATGAATCAACCATCTGGAAAAGGACAGCAAATAGCATCTAGACATCCCTAATGTGATTAATATGCTACCACGAAGCCCGGCTAAATATATCAGCGACCATCAGGAGCTGTTTACATCCAGTAACCATAAGCTCCCGCTGAGCACAGACGCATATGTGATGGAGCGGGACCGCTCCTATTCATCTGAATGACCATCTCAATGGGGTGAGCATGTTCCACATGCATCTAGCCACAAGCGTGTTCCATCATCCATGCAAAAGCCTCCGCGTCTACTCAACGCGCAGTTGCGGCCCTCAGGCGATGGTGGTGATCGGAGGCTGGAGGAGAGCACAACAATCCACCCACTCGCTCTCTCTCACTCCCTGCACGTGAATGGCCATCTATATATGAGCACGCACGCATTTGGGTTCTGGCTCCAAAATTGTGCTCCAAAATCCTGAGAGGAAATTTCAATGAGAAAGCAACAAGGGAGAGACCGAGGATGCAGTCATGAACCCCCACTCTCCCTCATATATGCTCGCGGACATGTGCATGATGGTGCTCAAATGTCCCCGCTATTTTGTTTTCATTTCTCGACGAAATTTAGGGGACAGACAAATCGGACAGGCAAAAAGGACATAAAACTATATTGAAGTTGAATTTTGGAAGAAGTTTCAACGCTAAGAAATGCACGGGGGAAGTTATCGGGTCGTATATTTTTTCATACGGAGAAGTTGTTGTCTGCACAATCCAAACTTTGATGGAGGTTGTGGGGAGTACACAATAAAAGATAAAAATAAAAAACAGACCAACATGGAAAGATTTCCATGACACTTTCAGTAGCTACACCGAATTGCGAGTGAGAGCGCTCAAACTCGGGCAGATGGGAAAGCATCAGCCCCTCCCCACCACTGGCCTACGCTGGGAAGTAGACAATGGTTTTGTGCTGAAACACATATCGGTACTAGGTTAGAGACATATGTGAAGTAGTCTGTTCCCGGTGTCTCCTATTCTTAGATTACCCTCTCTTTTATTCTTTTACCAATTTTTAATATTCTGGATGCTAACAACTTGTGTAGAAGATAATTCGTCGAGGTGAAACTCAATCACCCCTGAAGCACAAAGAGAGCAGACTCTATCGATGACTGTTTCTGTATGTGTACAAATACGCCTACATATATATGACCTGTTATCTAGAGAAGGTGTGGTTGGTTGAAATATTAATCTCAGATCAATTCTAAGAGATGTTTTTTCTTCTAAGAAACTTTTTATAACTGGTGACGGCATACAATGCTACATTTTCAAGAGCATCGACGTATGCTTGGCCCACCATTTCAAATTCGACAAGTCAACTCATATCATTAGTTCTATCATGATTAACTATTATTTCGCAAAAGATCCACATGTGTTTCAATCCATATTTTATATTGTTAAGACAAACAGTATTATTAGTAAAAATAGTGGAAAAAACCCATAACACATTTGCCATGAACAACCCTCACATTAATTGCGCATGCTTATTAGTTAGGCTTACATTTGGCTTAATGGACTTTGGTTTATAAGACAAAGTTGACACGCTAAAAGTAAGTATAACAAATCTATTATGTGTTGATTCTCCTTGTATAAAGAAAAGTTACCCTATTTGCTCTCACCTTTACACAACCAATAATTATGTGTGATGCATTAAAATATTTAGCTTAATTATTATTTTAAATATTCAATAAAAATGTCGTAAGGGCAGCACAAGCTTAATTATTTAACCATCCATCATCATGAAGATAATCCTGGTGAGAAAATTGCGGATAAAAACAAATTGTATGGACAAGTGGGCCCAACCATCCATTTCCCCCTCTTCTCTTCTTCTGCTCGGGGCTTTTCCGACGACCTCCGGTCACCATGAGATCTCCTGGTCGCCCTCCACGGATCCACCAATGAGATCCTCCTGCCACGAGCCACTAGCCGCCGACGCCTCCGTGGCTGGCCTCGCAAGGTCCGTTTTGGGCACCAGTGACCTCACGAGCTTCTCGATCCCAGTTTTCTTTCGGACCACAATACTCTCCACGAATTCAATGTGTTTGAGGAAGGTGCTACTCAAAAAGCTCAGTTGAATACGCCACCTCATCCCCACAGTAAAACAAATGTCCGGTTGTGCTTGTCTGTGGTGTAGACAGATTAGGGTGAGATGGTTTCTTGGCGAACTTACAAATCGAAGAAGAACTATCAGTGTGCAATTTACTCCATTCCTGATCCCGGAAGGAAAATTAGGAGGATGCTCAAGTTGATTTGTTTGTTGATTGTCTTTGGACATGATGGTGCACTGATCTGATGATTATCTGTCAATTGGTACCTCATTTAATTCGTCTGTTGTTCATTTTATGATGGACTGTTCGAATCACAAGACCTTCTAGCAATTACTTCTGTCTAACAAAAGTATGCAAATCTTTGTTCGTTCCTGAACAAACTTGGTATAGCGGCATATTGTTTACCATATATCTTGCATGTGGCGTGGTATCAGTTATTCTCCCAGGACACTCCATTGTTGTTCCCATCCCTCATTCGACCAATATGGCTACTGTGCTTGGGCCATGGAGCTTGAAGAACATCATCTGCTGCCAAAACTGATGGCAAAGAGGTACACACATCCGTGCTATGGCAGGAGTCAGCTAGAACCACGGTGCTAACTTGACACCAAGCGTTCTGGAGGCTTCCTGCAGAAGGGATCTGTGGTGACATTGCGGAGATACATAGTTGGAAGAAGTGAGGTCTGCCCTCAATATGTGTGTAGATTGCAAGACCAACCTGCAATGGTTGATGATCTTGTCCTTCCTTCCAAGCAACATATCACTAGTAGAAAAACCCCCATTTAGTCCCGGTTCGTATGAGCCATTAGTCCCGGTTCTAATCATTGTTGACTAAAGCTCCTCCCCCCCCCCCCTCGCCTGAGCGAGGGGGGGGAGGAGCTTTAGTCAACATTATAATTTGAATTTCCGGCAAAAACTTAAATCTTCCTACATGATGGCACATTATAATATTTTTGAATTCCAAACCTATATTAACCTAAACAACAATGATTAATTAATACTAATCTTTATGTAGAAATTAATTATTAATTTTTCTAGAAAAATTAAAATAATTTTAATTTCTGGCAAAATCTTAAATCTTCCCGCATGATGGCACATTATAATATTTTTGAATTCCAAACCTATATTAACCTAAACAACAATGATTAATTACTTTCTCTAAAAGTAGGGTGCGTGAGGTACAGGCATGTCAAAGGATTTTAAAATTTGAAGTTTTTATCACTTTCGTTTATTCGTTTTCGACGTTTTTACCGCGCGGGGGTTAGGCATGAGAGGCTAAATTCTGTTTTTTTTTCAAAAACCTTTAGTCCGGGTCAATGGCTCCAACCTGGACTAAATGTGTAGCCTTTAGTCCCGGTTGGAACATCCAACCGGGACTAAAGGACCTCGCGCTGACGCCACCCCTTTAGTCCCGGTTCATAGCATGAACTGGTACTAATGCCCCCATCTGAACCGGGACCAATGACTCACGGGGCCCCTGGCAGCTCGAATCGGGACCAATGCCGGGCATTGATCCCGGTTTTTTGCCGAACCGGGACTAATGGCTTTAGGGCTCCTTCCGAAAGACCCTTTTTCTACTAGTGTATGTAAAGTCTCGCATGAAAAAGACCCACGACGATTCAGCATGAGGAGCCCGCGGCACAATCTATACAATTAAATTTCTCGAGCGTTGTTGGTTTGGTGGGTAAGTAGTACCTTGATGTGTTTACTGTTAGTATGTACTAGTCTATGTGCTAGCTAGCAGCACGTACCTTTAAAGGTTCTTAATAGCACATTAGCATTGGAGCACAATATATTGTATGAATTGAGTCAATATATTGTACTGATTGAATCAAGTGGAAATATTCCATATCTCCTTTTTATAATGTCCTGTTTTGTGAACTTCCAATTTTAGTGTGATGAATTAGACTATGATTCTCTGTTTCTATTATGTCTTGCTTTAGGTGTTGTACCACTGTTGAACGGCCCTATGTAATACTCCAGCTTCTCTTACGGGTAATGCTATAGATCGCAGCCCTCTACACTGTTGGTTGCTTTCCTCGCAATACATTCAACCGTTCAATCTTAGAAAGTAGTTTTTTGTTTCTCATTTCTTTCGATGCACATTAGCATTGCTCTGAATTTCTGGTGTCTTGATAGGTGAAACACTAACGGAAAAATTTACAAGCGATGATTCGCTATTGCTATGTTCTCTTTTGAATGCTACATCCAAGTATTTTTGTACATTCCTCTAGTCTGCTACATATACGGCTACATTGGAAAAGATCATGTATAGCAAAGAAGATCTGAATATTTCTTCCTTGCTTCGTCCGAAGATAATTACTTATTTCTGTGATTTATTTTTGTAGAGAGGAATTTATGTGCATTCATGTCAATTATGGAATCTGCACAAGTGCATTAAACATATTAACTGGTACTAATATGTTTAGTGATTCAAGCTTTCTTGGCTAAATAGTGTTGTGGCCCAGGAGCCGCCACAACACCCGGCGTGGTGCTGCCTCTAGCCCAACGGGGACATCCCGTCGGAGCTCAACCTTAGTGTCAACTCCTTCATCGAGCACAGGAACGTGTACTCCGATAATGGCCGTTGCCTCCAGCCTGGATTTGGTCGCCTTGGCTGAGCCTGCAAGATGTTGGCCACACCGGATGTAGAGGTCCAGGAACATGGTGAGGCCTGTAGATTTCCTAATCCAAATTCTTGCATGTAGATTGTGCAGATGGAGACTTGGGTGAGTTTGAGTGTTCCTGTTTGACTGTTTTGCAGTGAGTGCACAACTGCTGTTAACTGAACCCAGCATTTCAACAGAGAACCCATTATTAATGATAAAATTGGAGAAAACTACAGGGGACAGCGTTTCTACACCCGGGTGCACATGCACCCGGTATTTTCGAAAAAATTAAAAAAATAGTAAAACTTTATGAAAAAATCTGAAAAAAATTGGAGACACACGCATACAACTTGTTCACACTCGTGAATTTTTTCGAGATGAAAAGACATCCCCTGTGCTCTAGATCTAAAAGACAAAACGAGTGGTCAAAAATAGATCTAAAAACACATTTAATAGACAAATGCTCCGGTGTGATTCCGACGCTCCGGAGCCCCTCCCCGGCGAAACCCTAAACAGTTGACCAAAAGTCAACTGTGTCATCTACCCCTTCCACGGTCGTCGAAACGGGGTAGCACAGTGGACTTTTATACTTGGTTGTGTTAGGGTGTGTCATANTCACTGTTTCTATTAGGTCTTGCTTTAGGTGCCGTACCACTATTGAACGGCCCTATGTCATCCTCCAGCTTCTCTTACGGGTACTGCTATAGATGGCAGCCCTCTACACTGTTGGTTGCTTTCCTCTCAGCACATTCAACCGTTCAATCTTACAAAGTAGTTTTTTTCGATTTCTTTCGATGTACATATTCAGTCGATCTGCACTGAAATAAGCATTGCTCTGAATTTCTGGTGTGTCTTGAACTCTTGATAAGTCATGAAACAGTAACAAAAAAAAATTACAAGCGATGATTCGCTATTGCTATGTTCTCTTTTATATGCTAGAGACAAGTATTTTTTGTACTTTTCTCTGGTCTGCTACATATATGGCTACATTGGAAAAGATCATGTATAGCAAAGAAGATCTGAATATTTCTTCCTTGCTTCGTCTGAAGATATTTACTTATGTCTGTGATTCATTTTTGCAGAGAGAGGAATTATGTGCATTGATGTCAATCATGGAATCTGCACAAGTGCAATACACATGTTAATTGGTAATAGTGGAATTTGGTGCGCCGACACGCCGCACCCGTTGTATTTTAAAATGTCGTAATTTGTCGCGATTTGTTGTTTATTTTGTCCAAAATTTCATTAAATTGGAGATGTGGAAATCCGACGGAATTTGTCATCTATTAAATTTTATTGAAATTTGCACTAAATTTGAGTGTTGAAGCATTTTTTTTTGTCACGACGCATACGGTGTATTCGAAAATGTCGTAATCCGTCTGAATTTGTTGTTTATTTTCTCTAAATGTTCACTAAATTGGAAATGTTGAAATCCGTTGTTAGAATAAGAAATACCGCTTTGTAAACGTACATTTATAGGAAGTGCATTTGGATTTTCTTGAAATGTTGACCAAATTGGAATTTCAAAACATGTTTGTTTTTTGCCATAAATAGGTAGTATTTATTTCTTCTGATCGTTCGGATATGTTATTCATATTTTCCCGGTGGATAGATTCAAACATAATGACGAAAATTGTTTACGTAAAATGGTCCTACTTGGTAGGAGTATAACATTTTTTATAAAAATATTTCTAAAAAGAATAACATTCATGTTAATTCGTTTGATGTAGTCAAATATTATCGTCTTGAAATTATTGTGGTTGAGGTTAAGAGGTGGCGGCGGACGGTGAGCATGGCGGGGACGATTCCGAAGCGTGCGCGGCATCCCGGCAGCTAATCTTCGGCGAGGAGGGAGGGGAAGCGACGGTGAAGCTCTCCGTGGTAGTCGATCTGTATTCACACATTTTAGAGTACCATTAAATGTTTAGCAAGCTGGAATGGTTATATATTTTTTGTATTATGTCAAAATATTTGTTTGAGTTTCATAATTGGGAAGTACTCTTTAAATTGGAGTAGCGAAATGGCATAAATATTTATTTTGGAGCTCCATAATTAGGGAGAATGCAATGTGTGAGATAATATGCGAGATATATATATTTAGAGTATCTTTTTTTTAGCAATTTTTTTTCAAATGTGTTGCATGTATTTTTTTGTGAGAATTATGATATATTTTATCGTAGAAGAAGCAATTTGTCATATCGAGTATTTTCATATGTTTAGAAAATTGGAATGTTTGGATATATTTGAAGTATACTGTAAACATTTGTTTCAACTCCATAGTCAAGGAGAATGTAATATGTGGAATATATTTTAGAATGTCTCCAATTTTCTAACAATTCGAAAATGTTCAAATGTGTTGCATTTTTTTAACGTATATTTGAAATGTGTTAGCTTTTAGAGGGAATTCATTTGGATGTTGTACTAATATTCACCAAATTGGAGTAGTAAATTGCCATGGTCAGATGTGTTGCATTTTTTTTTAACATTTATTTCAAATGTATTAGTTTTTTAGGGGGAATTCATTTGAATGTTGTACTAATATTCACCAAATTAGAGTAGTGAATTGCCATAAATATTTATTTGAATTGTGGGGTATCTCTAATATTTTTAGCAAATTGGAATTTCCAAATGTGTTGCATGTATTTTTTGTAGAGTGCCTGCTTGGTGTTGGTTGGATCATCATGGCATTCGTGGTGCTCGTTGAGGTAGGTAGCCGATGCGCAGGGAGGGAGCCAAGAACAGAGAAGGATACGCTGCACCGATAAGCCTAAATCATTGGATGCATCGCGGCGGCACGCCGCGCCCTTGGAGATAATTTATGTTAAAGTTTGTATCTCGAAATATGTTTGTGTCTATGAAGTGGAAACATTAAGAGGAAAACGTTTAAAAATCATTTGAATTGAAATAAGTTTGTGCTTGAAAAAAAGTTGTGAATTTAAGAATTGTCCGCATTGGAATGTATTCAAATTTGAATGCTTTCAATGTTTACAAAATGTTCGGAGGTGGAAGGCATGTAAGGTTGGAAGATTTCTAATTCTGAAATTTCAGTTGAGTTTCTCGAATAGATCTCAGGAATTGTACAATGTGGAAGTTATTCAAAAATAAATTCTTTTAGTGTTTACAAAATGTTTAAGATTGAAGGTTTTTTTTAAGTATGCAAACTTGAAGTTTGAGTTGGAATGCTCAATTGTGGTTGTATTTTTTTCGTAAAATTATTCAAATATCGACCTAGTTGAATTATTCAAACATGTTTGTTTTATTTGAGAAAATGAGCATATCTAAAATTTTAGCAGTTTGGAATGGTTGAATTTATGTAGGTTTATGTTTGTATTGTGCCATATTTAATTAAGCTCCGTAAACAGTGAAAATACTGTATGTAATTTTTTAAAAAATCCGGCTCTATTTAATTGGAGGGAATGCATCTTGGTTGTCTCTAAATATTTGGTAACGTAAAATGTAAAAAAATGTCCATATTTTTTTTGGACATTTCGATATATTTTTTTATACTTTCCTGATGAGTAGATTTAATTTATTGATTTTGCAATTTTTTTGTCGACTTTGTGTAAGCAAAATATGTTTAGAATTTTCTTTTTAAATTCAACTCCATTCATTTATCCATGTAGTAAGAGCGAGTGCGTTTGTTTTTTTGGTAAATTTTGAACAGCTTGAAATGTCTAAATATGTTTGTGGTTTTGACGCGGCGCCCTTGCTGGCTTTTTTTTTTGTGGTCGTTTTGATAATATTTTTTTCATCTTGTTCTGATGGATATAGCTAAAGTTACTAATTTTGCAGCATTTAGTAGTTTTTGGAAATTGTTTAAATATCGTAAAACAATATCTATAAAGTATTTAGAATTATGTAAAGCATGTTCTATTTTACAATTTGGTTTGTGATTGAAATATATTTGTTTGGAAAATAAGTTTAAAGTAGCTATTTTTTAATATTTGCACTTGTGGTATTCTTAATTCGATATTTTTGAAGGCCATGATACAAATATGGGTTTTTGTATTTAAATGATTTAGCAAACTATATGTAAGTAAGATGGGTTGCACCAAATTCTTTTATCGGGTCGACCATATTGAATGGTATTACTGATGTTATTTCTGTGGATTTTATTTGAATTCGGACGGAATTTGTGAAATCCATGTTTTTTAAGTTGATGTAAAGGTGTGAAATGAGCCTTCATGTATAATTTCAAAGTTTTGTGATTTGTAATATTTTGGAAAAGGTTCCAAAGTATTGAAAATAACTGTTTTGTTTTTTACAGTTTTTCCGAAGTTGGTCCGAATTTGTTTGGAGCTATGTTTGAAAAGTTTCAGAAGATTTTGAAAATAAGAAAAAGAACAGAACGAAAAAAATAGAATGGGCCGGGCGGGCCGCCCAGGAAGCAGCCCCGCCCAGCTAGCAGGCCGCCTGCCCAGCCCAGGCCCATGGTGACGTCGCGGTGACGTTACCAGTGGCCGGACCCCGCCGCGGCCGCGTCGACCATGCCGGCGTCGCACCACCGCGTGCTGGGACGCGAGCGTGCGTGCGGCGGGCGCGCGTGGCCGCGTGGGCCCGAAAGCGGCGTCGCCGCCACTTTTAGGCTGCCGGAGCATCGCCGGCGGCGTGCACACGCGGCGGAGGGCTGCGGGCATGGCGGTGACGATTGCGGCGCGACGCGGCCGTCCCAGGACGCGAGGGTTAGCGAGGACGAAGAGGGCACGACGGCGGAGCAGACGTGGCCGTCGATCTGAGCGGGGAGGGCCGGAGCGGCGTGCCGGCGCGTCGGCGGCGGCATCGCCGCCGTGCGGGGAGAGCGAGAGAGGGAGGGAGGGGGATGCTGTGGACGGTTTTGCAGAAAAGTCCGTGGCTTTGTCGTAATTCACAATTCGGTCCCTCGCCTGGCGTTTTCGTGGACTGCGGGTTATTTTTCGGTTTTGGGAGGGTTTTTTTTTTTTTTGCAAAAGCGTCACGGGGATGCAAGTGGACCGTTGGATCGACGCCGGACGGTGTGGATCGTAGTACTATTCATCACTGTTATTTACTGTAGTTGTACAGTGCGCCGTTCGCTGAGAGCTCGCGAAAGTGACCGTCTTTCATATATAGAAGTGACCAGTACGTTTAGTGATTCAAGCTTTCTTGGCTACTCAAATAGTGTTGTGGCCTTCATCGAGCACAGGGACTTGTACCCCGACAATGGCCGATGCCTCCAGCCTGGATTTGGTCGCCTTTGGGCTGAGCCTGCAAGACAATGGCCACAGCAGATGTAGAGGTGCAGGAACAGGGCGAGGCCTGTAGATTTCCTAATCCAAATTATTACATGTAGATTGTGCAGATGGAGAATTGGGTGAGTCTGAGTGTTCCTGTTTGACTGTTCTTGCAGTGAGTGCACAACTGCTGTTAACTGAACCAGCATTCCAACAGAGAACCCATTATTAATGATAAAATTGGAGAAAACTACACATAAATCCTAGAGTATGATGACTTCCAGTAGATGATACATAGCAACACTGAAGGATGAAAAATATGTCTAAATTTTAGACACTGAACCTGTGCATATATGATTACGCTACTTGCTCTGCACTCAGCCAAGTCCTGAACTTGCCGTTTCAACATGAGATGATTTCACATACAAGGATGAATATTACCGCTTTCGCTGGTGCGGTAAAATCAACAAAGTGGGGATTTAATACGAAGTATATATACTATGCTTACTCTACTCATTACCACTATTTCTTCTTCCAGTTGAATGCAGCTGTGACTGTACGTACTCTGCTCGGTGTCTTTAGTGTGTCAATGCCATTTGACGATGTCAGCGCGCCAAGCTAGTTGCTTATATAGGCGCCTAGTCGTGGAAGGTACTCTCCTACTGTAATTAGCTTTATACTCCCACTTTCACCATGATGTAACTCAGCCGACATGTTACTAGAAAATGCAGAAGTTGAGAATTTGGGGTGGAGATGAGGAGAGTGCAGCGGTGATGATGGTGGGCTCTTTATGTTATCCCTCATAGGTTTTATTTAAATATCTGCAAAGTTTTATCAGGTTCAACAAGCTTAGTGGACCTGGCATCTACCAATGCTATGATTTGCAGGCACAAGTCAACACCATCAGTACTGCAAACTGCAAAGTTCTAATAACTGAAGCAAAAACTGCCATGCCCACTGGTCAGATTCAGAATATAATAAGTTTAAATAGTAACTGCTAGCTACATTCAGATCTTCATGACCAATTTAACCGGATAGCCTCCTTCATATCTTCAATCGGGAGATGAAGATCGTTGGCCAATCCATCTCTAATGGAACGACATCCCAATGCTTGACGGACCACTTGCCAAGCCTATTCGACACCTCCTCCATCCTCCCGGTATCAAGGTCGAGCAATGTGCCACACTTGTCTCCGAAGACCCATGGCTCTCTTCCTTGAGTATCCTCCACGAGCTCATTCTGTTCGATCATCCTAGTGTGTGGCCATTCTTAGTATGTACCACCCACATTTTTCTGGTCCTCTTGTTGTCCCCAGATCTCTAGTTGTCCACCTGCCTCTTGCATCCAGATCTCTAGTTTCCCATTGGCGGCTAGGGTAAGGAACATGTCACAACTTGTGAGGAAGTAGTCTGATGGGAAATGGAGTTTTGTCTTGGAGATGTGGTCGGTTTGTGTGTTCAGGCTGATGAAGTAAAAGCATGGATCTCTGCCATAACAAGATAGCCAATGTGCCCTGCCATTGGGATCAAATTGACTTCCACCCGCATTGTCTGCACCGTTTTCAGGTCCAGACATATATACTCCAACGTGACATGGACGTACTGGTGACTGCATGTACTCCTCCTCAATTCCGTATCCGAGTCGATCTTCGAACAAGGGTAGGATTGATTCTGAATCTGCATTGTAATCAGGTTCTGAAACTGGTTCCAGCAGCATATTCGGCTCCTTTTCCTCGGCGATTATGCCGACTTGTGATGTTCCAACGGACTCCTCTCCATCGGACTCGATGATAGTTGTTGCTTCTGAAACAGATGCCAACTCATTAGCACGGTTACCTGTGGTGCTGACCATGCCAACGAACACGTTGATCTTGCCGAAGATGAGCTGGTAGCCCTACTCAACTTCATCCATCTCTGGGCTCCACCTGTAGTCGTCGATCTTGGTCTCGCCGTACTGGTTGGTGGAGACCCTGCCAATGGCGAGCTTCTCCATACCTCGGCGAGCTTCTCCCATGATCTCGACTCCTTTCATCACCGGCCCCACGGTGGGCGCCAACTGACGTGGGGTTGTCACGGCAAGTACTTCCTCCAAGAAGCTAAGTTGTGGGGCCATTGGTGACCAGGACATAGGAGTGGTTAATCTCGACGAGGGGACAAGAGATTTACCCAGGTTCGGCCCCTCTGTTTAGAGGTAAAGACCTACTTCCTGCTTGTTCTTTATTGCTGTGGACTAGTTCTCGATTACAAGGTTCCGAATTCTCTAACTCGGGAGTCCGTGACTACGGGATTGGTGTTACTTGAGAGCTTATGAGACTTGTTGATCTAAGGTCCAGGGCCCTCCTTATAAAGGTGGTCGGGTCCCTGGACTTACAACTTATGTCGAGTTACACATGAACACGGAGTCCTACTCTATGTCTTCACCTTCCAAGTTGGTACTCCGGGTTGTATTTGGACTCCGATCTCCATCGGGTCCTTTCCCTTCTGCGGACTTGTAACGGGTTGGCCGACTTGTTCCTTGTCCAGCCCATTTAGCTTGAAGTGCAACCCGGCTTGTTACTCCTGGGTCTTGGCGGGTCCACTTTCCGGCTCCATGGGCCTACCTGGAAAGTATCCCCACATCACAATGATCACCAATTTTCACAGATATGACAGGAGAACCGGCCTTTTTAACTTTTCTTTTAAAAGGCCTAACAATGTTAGAAGCTTCCTCACAAAAGACTATATGACCTCCTTCTACATTTTCTCCTAATCCTTAACTAAAGCTACCGAAGGTTGTACTTTCAGTTGTTCAGCATGCTTTTTAGCTTTCTTTCCACTTTATTTAACAACTTTGGTAATCATGGCATGTTCTTTTAATCTTAAAGGAAAAAGCAATTTCTCTACATAAGAAACATGTAAAGTAGAAATAGGAGTGTAAACTTGTATTGCACTTTCAGTGATAGGAGTTATTTTGATTTCTTTAATGAGTTCATGGAACTTATTCCACTTTTGCTTAGGAATATCAATGTAAGAAGCAAAAACATTATCAACTATGATTTAGGAATCAAGACCATATTTAGCACTAAACGCGTGAAAATCAGGAGTCTCTCCAAAAGATTTAGGGTCATTTAATAGATTGCCCTTAGAGGCTTGGTACAACTCAGTTTTACCACTAGTTCCAAATGGTGCTCAGTTTTGCCACTACTTCAGTCGCAGCTGCTATGGCGAGGCCAAACGGCTAGTCTGAATCGGATTCCGTCTGTAGGCATTAGTGAAGTGGGTCTGCATCTTACAGGTGGGACCGCACATCGGCGCAAAAAATAACGTCCTGAACCATACCCCCCAATATGTCCGTGCACCACCCCTGCTCCCGAACGGCCACCACGTCTGCCGCCACCACCTCCACCGCCACTACCTACGCCGCCGCGTCTGTCCCGCATTTATAGCCAACTGCTCCACCGCAACGTGCTCCACTGTTACGTGCTCCACCGCTACCAGCTCCACCGCCACCAGCTTCTCCCGCTCATTTTTCCACTGCGCCCGCCACCTGCTCGACCCGCGGCAGGGGCTCTTCCGTGCGTCCGGCGGGAGCGCTGGGCCTGGCGAGGCAGAGGAAGTAAGAGGGTTAACTCCAGGGCGAAATGGCGAGCGGCAGCGACATTGGAGTAGCTGGCGAGGCAAACGTCGGGCCGGAGACCCGCCGCGTCCACGACTGGGTTCCCGAGTGGTAAGTTTGAGCTCGCTTGTGCATTTGAACATTCGATTAGACATGAGATGCCATTGGTTTTAGTTGATTTTTCTATTGGTGTGCTGAATTCGTCTCTGCTTTTCAGTAATGCATTCATAATCACAAATTATACCTGATTCATTACCTTTATCTATTTCCCAATCTTCAGTATTGTGTTGAATTCTCTCAAGAAGATCCCATTTCTAATCAATCTTCTTATTTGTGAAAGATCCAGCTGAGGAAGCATCAAGCAGGTCCTTGTCATGACGAGAAAGTCTTGCATAAAAATTTGTAACTATAATGCTTCGGGGGATATCATGAATAGGGCACTTAAGCATTAAAGCTTTCAATCTCCTCCAAGCTTGAGCAATACTTTCTCCTTTGCGATGCCAGAAGTTATAAATATAATTCTTGTCTTGGTGAATTTCATGGAGAGGATAAAATTTAGCATAAAAGAGAGGCACTATTTCATCCCAATCCAATAGATGAGAATCATCCAATAGCCTAAACCACTCCATAGCTTTGTCTTTCAGTGACAATGAAAATAATTTCCGCATGATTACTTCTATAGAAACCCATGCAATCTTAAACAAACCACATATATCTCTCATAAATAGCAAGTGATAACCAGGATGAACCGTTCCATCTCCTGCACAACGGTTACTCATAACACGATCAACAATTCCCATAGGTATTTTAAATGGAACATTTGCAACAGGTGGAGGACCTCTTGTTGCGACGAGAGCAGTAGCAAGGGTATCTCCAAATGCTTCGAACTCAAAAGGCTCCGTAGTGAAATAGAACAACAGGTAAAAATAAAAACAGCACTTGTAGTAAAAGTGTTCCTTACTAATTCTACTTACCAACAGCGCTAAGCTCCTCGGCAACGGCGCTAGAAAATAGACTTGATGACCCACAAGTGTAGGGGATTGATGCATCTAAAATGCATACATGAACTTTGCACTATAATTGTTATATTCCAATCATATTTGCATCATATAAGGGTTATATTACTGTAATTTAATGATTTTTGATAATATATAATGATTTACCCTTTTTATGGAATTAATCCTGTGCAGGCAGAAAACCCCTTTTTCTTTCTTTAATTGTTTCAGGACCTTAACGACGTCATAATGAGCTATAAATTTAGGGGGCTCATTATTTTGGAAGGACAAGATTATGGAGCGAAAGAAGTCAATGAACGGAGGCCGGGAGGCCAAAAGGGAGGGTCCCATGTGGCCCCTGTACCTGGCTACGTGGGCCTACCCCATCTGGCCCTCGTGGCCCCAATTGCATCGATCCTTCGCCCCTAAGCATCCTCATGACCTAAAAACGACTATATAAGAGGTCCCCCGACGTTTTTCCAGAGGAGAGCCGCCACACGAGAGAAACCAGAAAACAGATATCAGGAGGCTGAAGATCGGAGGGGGAAAACTCCGGCGGAGCCCTGCCGGAGAGGTCTCCACCTTCTCCATCGACATCTCCACCGTCTCCATGATGAAGAGGGAGTAGTCCACCGCTGGACTATGGGTTTGTGGCAGTAGCATATCTATCTCTCTCTCTCTTGAGTTTCATTAGTAGCACCGTATGAGCTGCCGAACATGATTACGGTCACCGTTGTATAACCATTGTGGTGGATCTTTCTATGAGTTAATATATGTTGAGATTGCAATGTTTGTTTCAGTTATGAAAGTAGATGCATATTATGTACCCCGTTCTTATATCCTTGTTGATCAAGCATGTTTATGAGAGCGTGTGTGGGGGAACGTGTGCATTAGTTGGAGTAATGGGGGTGGTGAAGTGATAAGTTGACAACTTGATATATCATGATCCATTGGGTGTTTACCTTACTTTGTTGCCTCACTAGGGATAAACCAAAATACCATGTTGAAGGGTAGGAGGAGTGACATGCCTCTACCTAAGACTAGATCCATCATGTGTTTATTTTAACTTCATGTCATTGATCTTAAAGCTATACTCTGATGTTATCTTAATTACTAAGGTGCATGATTTATTTCACATCTTGGTGGAGTATAAGTGAGACTCATAATCTCTATGTTAGGACGTGATGCCCATATAATTAGTAACATGAAAGAACTTGTTTGCAATCTCATATGTTAAGTTTATGTCTACTTGTTTGCCACACTATATTAAAGAGAGAGTGCATGTGTGAAACCATGAACCCCGGTCCATTTTTAATCATAAGAAACACTTTTCCAACCACTTTCAAGCATCTTTTACATTCAGCCATTTTAAAATCAGAAAACACAAAAACACTTTTACTTCTTGCATTCACATATAAAAAGCCCAAAAATACCATCAATCATCATTGCTATCATCATTGCATTATTATTCATCACCATTGTATTTTTATTTGCTGTTTTGCATTCATTATTATCTTAATAACATTCTCACACCTTGTGCTTGACAACCACTTGGTGAGGTTGAGGGCACAAATCAATTTACTTGTTTGCAGGAAATCTAGAGAAGGATAAGAAGATAAAACCCACACTACTGATTCCCCGAGAGTTCGATATTAAACCCTCGAGTCACCTTCTTGGGGAAAAAAGACTTCCACTCCTACATATTCTGCACTTGGAGGCTCAACCTATCTCTTATATATTATTTTCCTTTTCAGGGTATCAAGAGTATTTGTTGGCGTAGTTGAAGGAGAAGAACACTCCCATCAATCCCATCATCAAGTCAATTTTCTGGCGCCGTTGCCGGGGAATCATAGCTGGAAGGGTTTGTCCAAGGATATCACAACAAAGTCAACTTCATCACCAACTTGTGCTAACACCTAAGCTTGGGGAGGTTGCACCTACGTGAGCATCATCTTGTCCATCTTTACCTTCAAGCAAATTATCTTGTTTTGTTTTTGTCTTGCATATCATTTTTTGATTTCAGTTTGCATATTTTATTTTCAGTTTTGCATTTTGTTTTGCATTTAGTAATTCGGTTTGCATTGTTTTAGTGTCATTTTATTTTCAGTTTTTCATAAAAAATTAAAAACACATAAAAATCTGCTAAAATGGGTGATAGGACTAAGTTGTGTGACTACACAAATACTCCAAATGATCAATTTATTGCTAAACCTATTACCACACCTGAGATACAAACTGATAGTTATGAAGTAAGTCCTAGTTTGTTGAACTTGATAACTAGGGAGCAATTTGGTGGTAGTGCTATGGAGGATGCCTCTATGCATCGTCATGATTTTGTTGAAATCTGTGACATGCAAAAATTTAAGAATGTTGAAAGTGATATTCTAAAACTGAAATTATTTCCTTTCTCACTTAGAAGAAAAGCTAAGGAGTGGCTGCATTCTTTACCTACTGATAGCATTAAAACTTGGAATGATCTGAAAGAAGCTTATATTAAGAAATATTATCCTCCTGTTAAAATTTTGCAAAATAGAAACAACATTCTATCTTTTAGGCAAAATGAAAATGAACATGTTGCTATGGCTTGGGATAGGATAAAACACATGCTTAGAACTTGCCCATCACATGGAGTTAATGAATGGACCATACTACACTCTTTTTATAATGGTCTGAATTACATGTCTAGAAATATACTTGATTCTGCTGCTGGAGGTGCTTTTATGGGAAAAACTATAGTAGAAGCTAAGAACATATTGGAAAGCATTTTGCAAAACTATAGTCAATGGCATACTGATAGAGCACCTAATTCATCTAAGAAAGTAAACTCCATAGAAGAAACTCATGATTTGTCCTCTAAGATGGATGCTATTCTTGCTTTGCTTAATAAGCCTAGTATTGAAAATATTCCTTTGCAAGAACTTGTTGGTGATAATTCTGAAAATATTGATGTCAACTTCATTAGGAACTATGGAAACAATGGCTATGGTAACAACAATTATAATTCTTATAATAAACCTCCATATGTTCCCAACAATCGTCCTTTTGTTCCATATCCTAATGCCAATGATAAATGGAAGCCTGTGTCATCTAGTAATAATAATTTTGAGACTAATAAAATTCTTATGGAACAAGTTGCTAGTCATAATACCATGATACAAGAGTTGAATAAGTCTATTGCATCTATTAGTTCTGATATTAAAAACTTACAACTCCAAGCTGCAGGACTAGACAAAGCCCTTTCAAAACTTGCTGATAATCAAGCCACTTTATTGAGTATGTCTGCTGGAAAACCACAAGCACCACCTTTGGTTGGATTGAATTCTATTAATATTGCTGAAAATGTTTCTCTTACTTTGGAGAAAACTATGAATGAATTGCTAAAATATCCTGAATATCTGTTGCTTTTTATGTCACATCTCATGGCTTTAAAAGAAGAAGTTAATGAAACTGAATGTGATGAATCTCCTATGTTGATTGAGTTAGAAAGAAAAGTTGAAGAAGTTAAGATGCTAAGTGAAGTTAAAGATCACTTGATTGATTTAGAGAATAGTAGCTTGCATGAATTAATATCTATCTTACAAAAATTTGCATGTGATCCTTCTATTGATGTTAACAAATCTGGTTTTGGTTCCTATATTGCTAATCATGTTTTGAAAGAGAAAGTTGCTAGATACAATCAAGAAGCTATGATACCACCTAAGCTTGGGGATGTGTGGATCCCCAAGGTGCTAGTAACTATTGGAAAAGAGACACACCATGCTATACTTGATCTAGGATCTAGTGTCTCAGTTTTATCTAAAGAACTATATGAATCACTTGAGTTAAAGAATATTGAAAAATGCTCTATTGGACTTGCACTTGCTGATAATACCATTAAACATGCTCTAGGTAAAGTAAGTGATGTTATGGTAGAGTTACATATGACTTTTGTGCCTGTGGATTTTCTAATCATGGATATGGAGAATAAAACCTCTAGTCCTATTATTCTTGGAAGACCTTTTCTTCGTATCACAGGGGCTATCATTGATTCAAAGGAAGGGAATGTGAAGTTTCAGTTTCCACACAAGAAATGCATGGAACACTTCCCAATGATGAAGGGCACAACTTTTAAGCTCCCTCATGAGCTTCTTCTTCGGTAAAACATCAAGTAAGTAAGCCTAGCTATATGGCTATAAAGAAAGCGCTTTACGGGAGGCAACCCGGTTGTTTTTATTTGGATTTTCTTTGTGTCCTCTTGCTGTAACAAGAGATTGTATTTTTAGTTTAGTATCTGGAATTTTTAATAAAGTGCCAAGTTTTACCCATTTTGGTTTGAAAAAGTTGCTATTTCTAATCGGGAGTTTTATTCCTGCACGGAGTCTGTGCACGGTTTGATTTTTCATTCTTATTCTGTAACTCCAAATGATCTGAGATTTTTACTGTAACTGCAACTTTTCATCCTATGTATTCCTGAATGTTTTCAGATTTTTTTGACAAGTTTAAGTAGGACAGAAAAATACATTTTGCTGCTGCTGTTTTTCTGGACAGATTCTGTCCCATGTTGTTTTATGCATAGTTTGAACTTTTGAGTTGATCCAATTGTTTATGAGTAGGCATACAACATTATACATTCTCTGGTCGTTCATATGAAAATTTAATCCATGGATTATATGCAGCAAGAAACTTGTTTATTTATCTCTACTAATGTCACCCCACAGAAAAGAGATGGGAGAAATTGTGTTTTGAAGTTTTTTCACAGGGATTGGAGGAGATGCACCATGAGTTATCCAAGGATGGAGAAAACCATAAGCTTGGGGATGTGAACATCCCCACTGGACCAAAACACTCTCGGTTTGCACACGTCTAACTTCTGTTTTTCTATCGATGCACTTTATCGCATAAACTTGGAGCGTCTTTTTGTTAGTTTTGCTTTGATTTTTATTTTGTGAGACCACCACACTATCTTTTATATATGGGTATGATACTGGAATTATGGGTTGAAATATCTTACATGCTTTTATTGAATTGGGAAAAGGGATGTCTAACTTGATTTTTAATGACACATATAGTTGCATGATTCATGAGCTTCTTTATGAGTAATAATTTGCAAATGCTTATCATGAGCTATCTTTTATTCATGTTTTGATGCTGTATGTTATTTCACCTTGTTTGACATGAATTAGTTAGTTCTATGGACACTCATGCATGCATCTAAATGGTCTTCTATCTCCCTTTTGCTAGCCCAAAAATTTCAACAAGTAAAAACTTGTTTCCAATACCTTCAACCCAAGTTTTTCCAGTGAGTCCACCATATCTACCTATTAGCTTTATGCTATCCAAGTATGATTATCATGTTATTTGTGTTATCTATGCCTCTAAATGAAAATGATGATGTTATTTATTGTAATGGCAAAAGTTGGTTAAAAAGCTCTCGCGAACTTGATGCACACTTTACTTTTATTGCATTCAAAAAGATGAACCATTGTGATTAATATTATGAAGATAGTGGCTTGATACAAGTTTAAGGTTGGGAGTTAGCCCATATGTGCTGTCACATGCAAAGCTTTCAACATGTTTTATCATTTGTTTAGTTGATATCATGTACTTTTGTCTATGGATGCCTATCATGACGAAATAAATGTGGAATATAGAGTTAAGTTTAAATGAGTTTGTATAAATGGTTAGAGAGAAACCTGGGCCGCTAATCTAAGCCATGCATCATTCATGGTGGAAATTTATTTACATGCAAATTTGAGCTCTCTATGATACACCCTGCAATAAAAAACTATAACAAGTGGTAAATAAAAAGGGTGTTGAGATTGTTCATTATCTTTGTTTGTCTTGTTGTTTTGATGTGGGCTTGATCCATATCATGGGACAAGAGGTACCCCAGACGAGACTTTTGATGATACCATTATTACTTACAATGATAGAAAATTTAAACTTGCTTTGTTTCCCAAGTTGAGTAATCATGGTGTAGGTACTTGTATTCAAGGGGCATGAGACATCTAACCTTTACTTTATCAAGGCCACTACTCATATTTGCTTTCACATTCAACTTTAATCATTCAAGATGCTATGATAGGGGAATGAGAGCTTGACACCAAGTATTACCATTACATTCAATAACTTAAGAAGAATAGTTTGGAGGATAGATGAATCTCATGCATGCTTTACCTCTACTTATTTACATATCTTTTCCAAAGTGTCCACCTTTTATATTCAGATTTTCTACACTCTATGGACCTCAAGTATGCAAAAGTAAGAATGTCCATAGTACTATCTTTTTATGTTGCACTTTGTGAACTATCATTGATCATCTTTTCATTGAATACTTGATATCACTTTATAAATTGTTTGCACATTGCTACTTCTTTGAAATAATGAATCATTTGACTTTATGTAACAGTGGCAATCATCTTTTATATTCATGTTTTTATTATATTGCAAAGTTCATGTTAGTTTTATCACTTTCATACTCGAGGACGAGCATGAGTTAAGCTTGGGGATGTTGATGCATCTAAAATGCATACATGAACTTTGCACTATAATTGTTATATTCCAATCATATTTGCATCATATAAGGGTTATATTACTGTTATTTAATGATTTTTGATAATATATAATGATTTACCCTTTTTATGGAATTAATCCTGCGCAGGCAGAAAACCCCTTTTTCTTTCTTTAATTGTTTCAGGACCTTAACGACGTCATAACGAGCTATAAATTTAGGGGGTCATTATTTTGGAAGGACAAGATTATGGAGTGAAAGAAGTCAATGAACGGAGGCCGGGAGGCCAAAAGGGAGGGTCCCACGCGGCCCCTGTACCTGGCCGCGTGGGCCTACCCCATCTGGCCCTCGTGGCCCCAATTGCATCGATCCTTCGCCCCTAAGCATCCTCATGACCTAAAAACGAATATATAAGAGGTCCCCCGACGTTTTTCCAGAGGAGAGCCGCCACACGAGAGAAACCAGAAAACAGAGATCAGGAGGCTGAAGATCGGAGGGGGAAAACTCCGGCGGAGCCCTGCCGGAGAGGTCTCCACCTTCTCCATTGACATCTCCACCGTCTCCATGATGAAGAGGGAGTAGTCCACCGCTGGACTATGGGTTTGTGGCAGTAGCATATGTATCTCTCTCTTGAGTTTCATTAGTAGCACCGTATGAGCTGCCGAACATGATTACGGTCACCGTTGTATTACCATTGTGGTGGATCTTTCTATGAGTTAATATATGTTGAGATTGCAATGTTTGTTTCAGTTATGAAAGTAGATGCATATTATGTACCCCGTTCTTATATCCTTATTATGATCAAGCATGTTTATGAGAGCGTGTGTGGGGGAACATGTGCATTAGTTGGAGTAACGGGGGTGGTGAAGTGATAAGTTGACAACTTGATATATCATGATCCATTGGGTGTTTACCTTACTTTGTTGCCTCACTACGGATAAACCAAAATACCATGTTGAAGGGTAGGAGGAGTGACATGCCTCTACCTAAGACTAGATCCATCATGTGTTTATTTTAACTTCATGTCATTGATCTTAAAGATATACTCTGATGTTATCTTAATTACTAAGGTGCATGATTTATTTCACATCTTGGTGGAGTATAAGTGAGACTCATAATCTCTATGTTAGGACGTGATGCCCATATAATTAGTAACATGAAAGAACTTGTTTGCAATCTCATATGTTAAGTTTATGTCTACTTGTTTGCCACACTATATTAAAGAGAGAGTGCATGTGTGAAACCATGAACCCCGGTCCATTTTTAATTATAAGAAACACTTTTCCAACCACTTTCAAGCATCTTTTACATTCATCCATTTTAAAATCAGAAAACACAAAAACACTTTTACTTCTTGCATTCACATAGAAAAACCCCAAAAATACCATCAATCATCATTGCTATCATCCTTGCATTATTATTCATCACCATTGCATTTTTATTTGCTGTTTTGCATTCATTATTATCTTAATAACATTCTCACACCTTGTGCTTGACAACCACTTGGTGAGGTTGAGGGCACAAAGCAATTTACTTGTTTGCAGGAAATCTAGAGAAGGACAAGAAGATAAAACCCACACTACTTATTCCCCGAGAGTTTGATATTAAACCCTCAAGTCACCTTCTTGGGGAAAAAAGACTTCCACTCCTACATACTCTGCACTTGGAGGCTCAACCTATCCCTTATATATTATTTTCCTTTTCAGGGTATCAAGAGTATTTGTTGGCGTAGTTGAAGGAGAAGAACACTCCCATCAATCCCGTCATCAGGGATCTATCTCAGTACTTTCAATAAATTAGAGTGTCGAACCCAACGAGGAGCACAAGGTGCTGGCTTATAGATTTGAGCAAGGTTTCACTGCAAACACTGACAGAAGGATTTTTATGATAACAAATAAATAAAGTGCGAGTAAATAAAAGAGAGCAATAATAATCGTAGCAAGTGGCCCAATCATTCTAAACACAAAGGACAAGCCGGTGATTTTACTTATAAAGGCTAAACGCTCCTGAGGACACATGGGAGTTATGTCAAGTCACTTTCGCTTCATACTGCTGCTTAATGTTCAGCTTTTTGCTAAGTGTTGCGTGGGTGAACCTATGCTAATGAACCACCCTTTACTTGGACTAGAACACACTTGTGATTACACTTCCCTACAAGCATCCGCAATTGCAAGGAAGTATTTAAGAATTAACTAACCACAGCTTTAAACTCTGAGATCCTACACCCCCTCATGCATTAGTTTACCGGTGGGGGTTTAGGTTTCTGTCAATCTGATACCCACAAGTATAGGGGATCGTTGAAGTCTTCGATGTGTAAGTATAGTATCGATCCCACGAGGAGTAGAAGGTATAAGTATTTATCCTCTCAAATAAGAGTGTCGCTTCCCTTATTATCTATACACTAGACAAACTAAATGATTAAATGATGCAAGTGTTTTTGGGTTTTTGGTGTATAGATTGCAATAAAGTAAAATGCTAAGAATGCAATATGACAAGTGAAAGCTCTCAAAGAGAGAAAACCCAATCCTCTATGTAGCAAGAGGACAAGCTCAAGTGTGTGTTTCTTATAGGTGGAGAGAGTTCCCAAGGTCTACTTAGACTTCATGGCATAAATATTTCCAGAACAACAAGGTAAACATTTTGTCAAGTTTTAATCCTCTTTGGACGGAGCCATAATTAGGAATAGCTAAATGCATAAACTAAACCTCTTATGATGGATCATGTGGCCAAGTGAATGACTGCACAAGAGTTATTAAGACATAAAGTCCCACCATAGCATTAATCTTTAAGGTCTCCAATACTAATACCCCATAAAGTAACTTCATGATTCGGTCTCAGGTTTACTTGTCCCCCTAAGTCCTCAATTCATTACATCATAGTGTTCTCCTATGAGCCCATATAGGTGAAGTGATATGCAGTCGGCGTTCGCACAACACCATCATAGAATCACATCAAAGGTAAAAACTAGAAAAAATACTAACACATGTTATATATAAAAATCATTGCCAATTCATCCTATGCCCCCAGGAACATGAGAGAACTACTCACAACGCCAAAATATGTTATAATTCAGTGGTACAAGTGATACAACACAATCTGAAATTATGATCTCCCTACAAAACAATGACAAGTAGCAATTCACAAACATTTAAAATAGCACTTAGACAATGGCTAGGGATCAACCAATCTCAAACTATGAGGGGGATGAAGTGGATCACGAAGATGGTGATGAAGATGGTGATGGAGATGGTGCTGGTCTTGGCGGTGGTGTTGATGGAGACTCCAGAGGGGGGATGGAGAAGACCTCCGGAGGTGATTCCGGCGGTGTTTCCCCCCTCTGATCTTCTTCGGCGGCGGCCTTCTGTCTCTCTTTTTCTGGTTTGGTGTTTCTCCGCCGCCTCCCTTTGGAAAATGTCGGGGGACCTTTTATATAGGCGTTTTTAGGTCACGAGGATGCTTCAGGGCAGAGGATCGATGCAAATAGGGCCACGAGGGCCAAAATAGGTGGGCCCACACTGCTACAGTACCATGCCGCGTGGGACCCCCCTTTTTGCCCCTCCGGCCTCCGTTCGCTTGCTTCTTTCGCTCCTAGGTCTTCCTCCTTCCAAAATAATGATCCCCGTAAATTTATAGCCCATTATGACGTCGTTAAGGCCCTGAAACAAATAAAGAAAGAAATAGGGATTTTCTGCCTGCGCAGGATTAATTCCATAAAAAGGGGAAATCATTATTAATTACCAAAAATCATTAAATAACAGTAATATACCCCTTATATGATGCAAATATGAATGGAAAACAAGTATTATAGTGCAAAGTTCATGTATGCATTTTAGATGCATCAACATCCCCAAGCTTAACTCATGCTCGTCCTCGAGTATGAAAGTGATAAAACTAATATGAACTTTGCAATATAATCACAACATGGATGTAAAAGATGATTGCTACTGCTACATAAAGTCAAATGATTCATTATTCAAAGAAGTCGCAATATGCAAATAGTTTATAAAGTGATATCAAATATTCAATGCAAAGATGATCAATGATAGTTCACAAAGTGCAACATAAAAGAAAGTACTATGGACATTCTTACTTTTGCATACTTGTGGTCCATGGAGTGTAGATGAAAATCTGAATATAAAAGGTGGACACTTTGGAAAGATATATATATATATATATATGAGTAGAGGTCAAACATGCATAAGTTTCATCTATCCTCCAAACTATTCTACTTAAGTTATTGATTGCAATGGTAATACTTGGTGTCAAGCTCTCATTCCCCTATCATAGCATCTTGAATGATTAAAGTTAAATGTGAAAGCAAATATGAGTAGTGGCCTTGATAAAGTAAAGGTTAGATGTCTCATGCCCCTTGAATACAAGTACCTACACCATGATTACTCAACTTGGGAAACAAAGTAAGTTTAAGTTATCTATCATTGTAAGTAATAATGGTATCATCAAGAGCCTCAACTGGGGTACCTCTTGTCCCATGATATGGATCAAGCCCACATCAAAACAACAAGACAAACAAACATAATGAACAACCTCAACACCTTTTTTATTTACCACTTGATATAGCTTTTTATTGTAGGGTGTATCACAAAAAGTTCAAAATAGCATGTAAGTAAATTTCCACCATGAATTATGCATGGCTTAGATTAGTGGCCCAGGTTTCTCTCTAACCATTTATACAAACTCATTTAAACTTACTTTATTTCCACATTATTTCATTATGATAGGCATCCATAAACAAAAGTAGATGATATCAACTAAATAAATAATGGAACATGTTGAAAGCTTTGCATGTGACAGCACATATGGGCTAACTCCCAACCTTAAACATTTATCAAGCCACTATCATCATAATATTAATCACAATGGTTCATATTTATTAAATGCCATAAAAGTAAAGTGTGCATCAAGTTCGTGAGAGCTTTTTAACCACTTTTCCCATTACAATAGATAACAAAATCATTTTCATTTAGAGGTATAGATAACACAAATAACATGATAAACATACTTGGAATAGCATAAAGCTAATAGGTAGATACGGTGGACTCACTGGAAAAACTTGGGTCAAAGGTGTTGGAAACAAGTTTTTACTTGTTGGAATTTTTGGGCTAGCAAAAGGGAGAAAGATGACCATCTAGATGCATGCATGAGTGTCCATATAACTAACTAGTTCATGTCAAACAAGGTGAAATAACATACAGCATCAAAACATGAATAAAAGATAGCTCATGATAATGCATTTGCAAATTATTACTCATAAAGAAGCTCATGAATCATGCAACTATATGTGTCATTAAAAATCAACTTAGACATCCCTTTTCCCAATACAATAAAAGCATGCAAGATATTTCAACCCATAATTCCAGTAGCTTTCTCATATAAAAATGATAGTGGTGGTCTCACAAAATAAAAATCAAAGCAAAACAAACAAACAGACGCTCCAAGTTTATGCGATAAAGTGCATTGATAGAAAAAACAGGAGTTAGACGTGTGCAAACCAAGAGTGTTTTGGTTCAGTGGGGATGTTCACATCCCCAAGCTTATGGTTTTCACCATCCTTGGATAACTCATTGTGCATCTCCTCCAATCCCTGTGAAAAAACTTCAAAACACAATTTCTCCCATTTCTTTTCTGTGGGGTGATATTAGTAGAGATAAATAAACAAGTTTCTTGCTGCATATAATCCGTGGACTAAAATTCATATGAATGATCAGAGAATGTATAATGTTGTATGCCTACTCATAAACTCAATTGGATCAACTCAATAGTTCAAACTATGTATAAAACAATATGGGACAGAATCTGTATAGAAAAACAGCAGCAGCAAAACGTATTCTTCTGTCCTACTTAAACTTGTCGAAAAATTCTGGAAAAAATCAGGCACACAGAGGATGAAACGTTTCAGTTACAGTTAAAATATAAGCAAATTCAGAGTTATAGAATAGAAATGAAAAATAAAACCGTGCACAGACTCCATGCAGGAATAAAATCTCTGAATAGAAATAGCAATTTTTTCAAACCAAAATGGTTACAACTTGGCACTTTATTAATAATTTCAGAAACTAAGCTAAGAAAGAATTCTCTTGCTACAGCAAGAGGACACAAAGAAAATAAAAACAACCAGGTTGCCTCCCGTAAAGCGCTTTCTTTTTAGCCATATAGCTAGGCTTACTTACTTGGTATCAAGATGGTTGGAGTGAGGTGGCTTGGCATCCCCAAGCTTAAATTCTTATATGTAGGGTGAGCTTAGGGGTAACATCCCCAAGCTTGAGTGTTTGTTCCTCTTGATCTTTGTTTATCACCCTCAACTCTTCCACCTTAAAAGTTCTCTTCACACATAACTCATCATAAAACTTGATTAGAGGGGTTAGTGTCTCCATAAATTAAATCCTCATAAGTATAGCAAAGACATATAATTAATTGATTCTAAACATTAGCTACTGTTACTACGGTTGTGTAATGCTCCTTGATCAAAAGAACCTCACAAAACACAAGTGATAAGAGTAATGCGAAATAAAGACAGAATCTGTCAAAAACTGGACAGCCCATAAAGAGTGAATTTTTAGAGGCACTTACGTTGCTCAAATCAGAAAACTTTGAACTAATGAATTGTGTATTAATAACTGGAGATTTCTGTCATAAAATATCAGGTCAAAATTCCTCTTCTG
Source organism: Puccinellia tenuiflora (assembly GCA_012064385.1). Lineage (NCBI taxonomy): Eukaryota > Viridiplantae > Streptophyta > Magnoliopsida > Poales > Poaceae > Puccinellia > Puccinellia tenuiflora. The sequence continues at coordinate 14,433 of QRDG01000154.1, read as the reverse complement.
TGATTTTTAACATTTTTTGCAGTGAAGCTTAGGAATCTGTTTTCTGGACAGCAAATCACTATTGTTCAATCTTATCTTTCAAAAGAGATTATGCTTGCCATTAAGATGAAAAATTAGATACAAAGGTGTGGTTACAGTAGTAAACAAACACCTTGACTCTATTTATTTAGTTTTAGCTTTGGGAGAAGTTTTAATGATAGAGACTTTGCAATGGTTCCATTGGCATGAACAACACATGTTCAAGGTCGACCCCAACATCTCCATTACTCATCCTTCTCATTTACTTTCCCAAATTTTATATAAAGTGAAAATCTTAGACTAATTGTTAGAGAATAGTAGGTAAAGTTATTTTGCAAGTTCTCAGGATATAAAGGTGTGCCCAAACAGAATAGGAAGTTAAAGCATAAGGAACACACCACAAAACATTGTACCATTAACTTTTAAGTCTAACTCTTTTCTTATGCATTGGCATTTTATATATGAATGAATAGCAGCAGTTTGGTGGTAACCAATGCATGTAATGATCAGTAGGTTGTGTTTTAAATGACATAGAAGCATAAGGATAAGTCTTTCTTCCTCTCTCATAATAGTTACAAGTAGTGGAAACAAATTTGACAAAGGAACTATTAGATTGGTGCAACTTTGCGAACTTAGGAACATATAGAGGATTATTAAAACTATCATGTGAGCTATTAGTATGTTTTCCCCTCTCAAAATAATTGCAAGAAGTACCGTAAACATGATGGTTATGGGTGAAATGACTATTAGTGTAAGATAATTTCAGCCCACATAAGTACTTTTCAACATATAAAAGCTTCTCCTCCATGGTGTGAATAGGGGAGTTCAGAAATAAAGTAGGACTCTCATGAGTGAGAGTATCATCACAAACAGCAAGTATATCATTTTTATCCTCACATAAAGTAGTAACAACTAAACATGGAGGATTATCAATAAGCATAGGACTATCATCTAAAGCATTATCATATAGCATGTCCATACCATATTCTTCATCATTTTTAAGATCATTATCAATAATGTTCTCATTAGGCACAGGCTCATATTCATCCTCATCATCAGAATCATAAAAGCCAAGTTTATCGTCAACCAAATTTTGAGTGTTACCCTCATCCATAGGTGGTGAAGGTGGATGTTGCCTCTCTTCATTCTCTAGTTGTTCATCATTTTCTTCATCTTCTTGCTCTTCATTGTCCTCCTCTTGGGGCTGCATGGGCATCCCCAAGCTTAGGCTTTTGTCATCTTCTTCACATACTTCCTCTTCCAAGCTTATATTTTCATCATCTTCTTCCTGCAAAACGTTAGATCTAGCTCTCTTCGTTGTGTCAATAACAAGGATATTTTCATCAAATTCATTCATGCAAATATTAAGGATCATGGCAATCAAATCTTTAAATTGAGAAGCTATAGGGCAGGTTTCATGTTCATCAATGAAGGTGTGTAATTCATAGGCTGCCATAAAAATAACAAATTGCTCTACTTCTTCCATCCCTAAGTGAGCATAATTCCAAGTATGAAAAGTTGCAATACCAGGTTCATCTTTATTGGAAGGGCATTGGAATTCAAAGTGTCTATAGTATTCAGAGCAACAAAATCCTTCCTCATAAAAATTAAGCAACGCACTAGGAATTTTATTTAGGAGCTCTATATAGCCTCCTAATCTTTTCCCTTCTTTCGATTGTCTAAATTCAGCAGCTATCAGGGCATTTTTATAATAGTTTTCCATTTTTTAATTTTTTTTGGGTTTTTGATAAATGCAAAACTGAAAGTAAAACTAAACTAAATGCAAAACTGAAAGTAAACTAGAGTATATGCAAAACTGAAAATAAAAATCTAGTGCAAACAAGAATAAAAACTTAAGCGCTACACTCCCCAGCAACGGCGCCAGAAAACGTCTTGATACCCACAAGTATAGGGGATCGTTGAAGTCTTCGATGTGTAAGTATAGTATCGATCCCACGAGGAGTAGAAGGTATAAGTATTTATCCTCTCAAATAAGAGTGTCACTTCCCTTATTATCTATGCACTAGACAAACTAAATGATTAAATGATGCAAGTATTTTTGGGTTTTTGGTGTATAGATTGCAATAAAGTAAAATGCTAAGAATGCAATATGACAAGTGAAAGCCCTCAAAGAGAGAAAGCCCAATCCTCTATGCAGCAAGAGGACAAGGTCAAGTGTGTGTTTCTTATAGGTGGAGAGAGTTCCCAAAGGCTACTTAGACTTCATGGCATAAATATTTCTAGAACAATAAGGTAAACATTTTGTCAAGTTTTAATCCTCTTTGGACGGAGCCATAATTAGGAATAGCAAAATACATAAACTAAACCTCTTATGATGGATCATGTGGCCAAGTGAATGACTGCACAAGAGTTATTAAGACATAAAGTCCCACCATAGCATTAATCTTTAAGGTCTCCAATACTAATACCCCATAAAGTAACTTCATGATTCGGTCTCAGGTTTACTTGTCCCCCTAAGTCCTCCTCAATTCATTACATCATAATGTTCTCCTATGAGCCCATATAGGTGAAGTGATATGCAGTCGACGTTCGCACAACACCATCATAGAATCACATCAAAGATAAAAACTAGACAAAATACTAACACATGTTATATATAAAAATCATTGCCAATTCATCCTATGCCCCCAGGAACATGAGAGAACTACTCACAATGCCAAAACATGATATAATTCAGTGGTACAAATGATACAACACAATCTGAAATTATGATCTCCCCACAAAACAATGACAAGTAGTAATTCACAAACATGTAAAATAGCACTTAGACAATGGCTAGGGATCAACCAATCTCAAACTATGAGGGGGATGAAGTGGATCACGAATATGGTGATGAAGATGGTGATGGATATGGTGCTGGTCTTGGCGGTGGTGTTGATGGAGACTCCGGAGGGGGGATGGAGAAGACCTCCAGAGGTGATTCCGGCGGTGTTTCCCCCCTCCGATCTTCTCCGGCGGCAGCCTTCTGTCTCTCTGTTTCTGGTTTGGTGTTTCTCCGCCGCCTCCCTCTGGAAAACATCGGGGGACCTTTTATATAGGCGTTTTTAGGTCACGAGGATGCTTCAGGCAAAGGATCGACGCAAACGGGGCCACGAGGGCCAAAATAGGTGGGCCCACGCGGCTACAGTACCAGGCCGCATGGGACCCCCCTTTTTGTCCCTCCGGCCTCCGTTCGCTTGCTTCTTTCGCTCCTAGGTCTTCCTCCTTCCAAAATAATGATCCCCGTAAATTTATAGCCCATTATGACGTCGTTAAGGCCCTGAAACAAATAAAGAAAGAAATAGGGGTTTTCTGCCTGCGCAGGATTAATTCCATAAAAAGGGGAAATCATTATTAATTACCAAAAATCATTAAATAACAGTAATATACCCCTTATATGATGCAAATATGAATGGAAAACAAGTATTATAGTGCAAAGTTCATGTATGCATTTTAGATGCATCACAATCCCGCCACCACCTCACAAGCAAACTAAATACACAATTAATGCATTCCCCGAGGCCCATAAAGGTGAAGTGTCATGTAGTCGACGTTCACACAACACTACTAGAAGAACAGCACCACAACTTAAATATCAAACCATTAAATATTACTCAGCATAATTCACTACTTGCAAGGAGACTTCCCCATGTCCTCAAGAACTAAACGAAGTACTCACAAGACATCATATGGATCATAATGATAGGTGATGAATGAATGATTAACAATCTGGTCATAAAAGTATTTCACCGATAAAACTCAATAGCATCAATCACACAAGACAATCAACACTGGAAAAGTACTCCCAATGAACTACAACAAGTATAAACCTAGACGAAGTGACGGAATGGAGTGGAGCTATGGAGATGAAGGTGTTGTTGGTTAGGATGATGTTGATGATGATCCCGATGAAGCCTGTGATGATGACGATGACAATGGCGACGATCTCCCCTCTCCGAGAAGGAATTTCCCCGGAAGTTTTCTCCCTATCGGAGAGCTTTTCTCTCTCTGGTTTCCAGCCCAGGGGGTGGCTGTGGCCAGGTGCCTCCTGGCACCCTTGTAGCTCCCCTCAGGTCCCCCTTCTGGCTTCTTCTGTCATCTCGAAAAATAATGTCCCCTAAATTTTTCTGGAATTTTCTATGATGTATAGGTACAGTATCTTGACGAAGCCTTTTCCAGCTGATTCCGGGCTCTGGCAGTTAAATCACCAACAATCATCAAACATGCAAAATAAGATAAAATAGCATAAGTATGGCATTATAATAAGAAATATATCCATGAATAACAGTAAATTATGATATAAAATAGTGATGCAAATTGGACGTATCACCCCCGGCCCGGACGGCTTCACTGGGATGTTCTTCAAGAAATGTTGGAATATCGCCCATGATGATCTGCTTGCTGCGGTCAATCAAGTGTTCTCTATGCAAGGAAGAAACTGGAACCTGATGAACACCGCCAATATTGTCCTCATCCCCAAAAAACATAATGCAAGCTCGGCGCTAGATTATCGACCAATTAGTCTCATGCATAGCTTTGCAAAGATCGTTGGGAAGTTGATGGCCTCTAGACTTGCTCCTGAGCTCAACAATCTGATTAGCACTAGCCAAAGTGCATTTATAAAAAAGAAATCGACCCATGACAACTTTGTCTTCGTTAGAGGTGTCATCAAGGAAGCTCACTGGAAGAAAAAGCCTTTGCTGTTCCTCAAGATAGACTTTGCCAAAGTGTTTGATTCTGTCCACTGGGAATACCAAAATGAAGCCCTCCGTGCTTTTGGGTTTGGCGAAGTTTGGAGAAACATCATCTTCCTGATGCTATCTTCAGCCTCCTCTCGGGTTCTACTAAATGGTGAACCTGGACAGCCCTTTCTACATCGACGTGATCTGAGACAAGGCAACCCTCTTGCACCAATGCTATTCAATCTCGCCCTTGAGCCTCTGCATCAAATTCTTGCAAAAGCTTCTGAAAGTGGACTTCTTTCGGCCATATTGCAACATGCAGATCGAATGAGAGCGGGTTTCTATGCGGACGACGCTGCTCTTTTCCTAAATCCTGTCAAAGAAGAAGTGTCATCTGTCTTTTAGCTCCTGGATATTTTGGGGCAGACCTCGGGCCTAAAAATCAATCTCAACAAATGTACAGTATACCCCATCAGAGGCGAAAACGTAGATCTTTTTTACCTGCTTCAAACCGCTGGCTGCAGCATTGGATCACTACCATGTACCTATCTCGGTCTACCCCTCAGCTTCAGAAATCCAACAAGAGTCAACTGCCAGACTGTGACTGACAAGGTTGCTAGCAAGCTCAAGCCATGGAAGGGAAAGTTGATGTCAAGAAAAGGAAGATTGGCCCTCGTTAACTCAGTCCTCACTGCCACCATGACCTACTTCCTAACAGTTTTTTATCACCCAAAGTGGCTCACCAAGAAAATTGACAAGATAAGAAGAAACTTTATTTGGAGCGGTGAAGAAAATGCTTCTGGGGCCAAATGCCTAGTAAATTGGAAACAAGTGTGCTCTCCAAAAACCTATGGCGGTCTTGGGGTGAAAGATCTTGAGTTATTCAGCAAGGCCCTACGGATGTGATGGCTATGGTTTGACTGCAATGACCGTGGTCGGCCTTGGCATGGACTTCCCCTCCCTGTCAGCGGTAGTGACCTTCCCCTATTCCGTGCAAGCACTTCTGTTAGGGTTGGAAATGGGGCCAAAGCTTCATTCTGGAATGATGCTTGGCGTCAGAGCCTGACACTGCACCATAGATACCCGTGCCTGTTTCATCTTGCAAGGCGCAAAAACATCATAGTTCAAATTGCCATGGACAGTGGAAGATGGATGAAAGGGCTGCAACGCATCAACACCCCTGACTTGATCGACCAGTTTGTCTCTCTGTGGACCTCTTTGCAACATGTCCAGCTTACAGAAGAACAAGACAGCATCACATGGATGCAGGGTGCCACATACTCTGTTGCTTCTTCTTACTCAGCATGCTTCCTTGGAAGGATCCCAAAGCCTCTGTAAGCTTCCATCTGGGATGTCAAAACTGAGGACAAAATAAATTTTTTTTTGTGGCTTTTGATCCAGAACCGACTTTGGACTGCTGACAGGCTTGCGGCAAGAGGTTGGCCACATCAAGACCGATGTGCCGTTTGCGATCAGATCCATAAAACCGCCAATCACCTGTTCATTTTCTGCTCCTACGGAAAAGAAGTTTGGCATGGGATTGCCTCCTCATACGCTGAAGCGGACAACATCGCCAACCATTCCTCTTTGCTGTTTGGGTGGTGGAAGAAGATCTCAAGATACAGAAAGAGCAAAACCCGCATAAATCAGTCTTTAGCTGCTGCATATGTGGTATGGCACCTCTGGAAGGAAAGAAATCATAGGATTTTCCAAAATTTCACCTGCCCACCTGAAGTTTTGATGTATCAGATCCGAGATATCTTAAGCAATATTTCTACTTCTCTCAGAGAGTAGCTTTGATGTTTTTCTTCCTTTCCTGGCAATTGCCATTGTACAGTATTCCCTCTTTATATATAATGCGAAAGGAGAGCTTCTCCTCATTCGGGTAAAAAAAACAACATCTTCTCTGAGGCATCAATCAATTATTAACATGACATGGTCTAAAGAAAACTTCACGTGTTTCCCTGAGGACTTGAAATTTTGCTCTAGAACAAGTCGAAGTACACCAAAGATGAGGCATGTCTCGTCCAATCCTGAGCACCTAGGATTCTGTGTAATCCTGCTGCACAAGGGGCCACTCCTATTCATCCGATGACCATCTCAATGTAGTGAGCATGTTTCACATGCATCTCTGTATGACCATCTTAATGTAGTAAGCATGTTCCACATGCATCTATGCACAAGCGTACATGTTCCATCGTCCACGTGACACGGTACTTGACACGCACACTGTCGAATACCCTACTGTACCGTTGGCCAGCACCACTAGGCATCCATGCAAGATGAGGAGGACGACATGCTGGTCAAGGATCGAGGCACACAGTTCGAAGCACGAAGTTGCGTCCCTCAGAGGAGGAGAGCAAAATGTCCCACCCACTCGCTTTCTCTCCCTCCCTCCCTGCACGTCCATCTCTGTCCCTCGCTCGTTTCAATGAGGGTCGTACATTTTCCTTACGGCCAAGGTGTTCCTTCTGACTGCACAAGCTTTGATGGAGGTTGTGGGTAGTACACAATGGTATTGTGCCGAAGCACACATCGGTACATGCTCAGCATGTCATGCGTAGTGTTCTGTTCCCGGTGTCTCGTATTCTTAGGTTAGCCTCTGTTTTGTTCTTTTATTGATTTCTAACATTCTAGATACTAACAACTCGTGTAAAAGATTATCTGTCAAAGTAGTGAAACTCAATCACCCCTAAAGCACAAAGGAAGCAGACTCAATCGATGGTCGTGTTTCTGTATGCATATATACACATCTACATATATAACCTTATCAAGACAAGGTGCGGTTGGTGGAACTATTCATCTCAGATCAATTCTAACATTTTTTTTTCTTCCACCAAACTTCTTATAAATAGTAACGGCCAACAATGCTAAGCTTCAAGAGCATAGATGTATACTTTAAACTTGGCCCACCGTTTCAAATTCGACGAGTCAACTCTTAGTTAGTTCTATATCTTGGTTAATTATTATTTACATAAAAATTCCAAATACGTTTTAATCCATATTTTGTAGTGTTGAGACAAACAATATTATTAGTGAAAATAGTGGAGAAGACCCGTAACACACTTGCCATGAACAACCCTCACATTAGTTACTCCTCCTTCAACATATACTAAACAGGGTGCTTATGTAGTCTTACATTTAGCTTATTGGACTTTGGTTTATAAGGCAAGGTCCAAAAAGTTAAAACTAAATCTAACAATCTATTATGAATCAAGAGGTTCTTCTTTTACAAAGAAAAAAATCAGCTATTTTCTCTGTCCTAGGCTCGAACAAAAAAAATTATATGTGATACATTTTTAAAAATGGTGCACTACTTTTCAATATTTACTAAAAAATCCACAAGAGCATCTACGAACTGAACGGCATAGACACTAGGAAAGTAATCCCAACTATTTTGGTGTTTCTCACAAAAATCTTGATTGTTTTCCTAGCGTCGGTGCGTAAATAAAAATCATAAAATTCAAAAATATGCCATCTGGAATTGACTTATTTAGGCACCGAAACCCCAAATGGACCCCAACCTCCAAGGGGCCTATTACTTTGAATTTTTCAAGTATCAAATTTTTAAGTTTATAAAAATTCAAGAAAATTTAGGTATAAATAATGTTGAACTCTACGATCGTGTAAAATCTCAATGAAAAATTCGTTATCTTATAGGGTACACAAAAATTATAAATCGGACCAAACTTCTTCTACTCTATTAAAATTTAGGCTGACACCACTCATGTGTTCATACCTTTCTAATTTATAGGGTGACGCAATGTAAACTAGTATTAAATGAATTATATATGTTTGTGGTGCATCTTAGAAGGTGGCAGCACCAATTGGCGATGCGCTGAAGGATCGCGATATACGTTCCTGCAACAGTTGCTGGTTGAGGTTTAGCTGTAATTTCATCTGACCCTGAAAGCAATTTGGGGGAAAGTGGAATGATGGAGACTAAGAGAGGTCAAAGCATAATGTGTCAGAGTATCAAATATTACAAGGGCATATCTGCATATGTGCCATTGTGTGAGCAAGTCCGAAAGTTCTGTTTTGATCCTATCCCTTGAACCGCAATACACGGTCCACTTCATATTGGCAACAAGTAGCGCCCATAAACGTTGTAACACTAGATACTTTCTCAAAAGTACAAATGTCTCTCCTGACATGAGATGTTCCGTTCCGGTGTCTCCTATTCTCAAGCTCGCCTCCCTTTTTCTTGTTTTTTGGTCCCTCGCATGGTGGATGTTTGTGTTAATAATGGAGCACGAAGAGACAATTAACAACATATATAACTTTCTAAAATTTTGTATTGTGTTGAGAAAATGAGCATATCTAAAATTTTAGCAGTTTGGAATGGTTGAATTTATGTAGGTTTATGTTTGTATTGTGCCATATTTAATTAAGCTCCGTAAACAGTGAAAATACAGTATGTAATTTTTTAAAATTTCGGCTCCATTTAATTGGAGGGAACGCATCTAGGTTGTCTCTAAATATTTGGTAAGGTAAAATGTAAAAAAATGTTCATATTCTTTCGTAAATAGGTAGCATGTATTTTTTTTGGACATTTCGATATATTTTTTTATACTTTCCTGATGAGTAGATTTAATTTATTGATTTTGCAATTTTTTTGTCGACTTTGTGTAAGCAAAATATGTTTAGAATTTTCTTTTTAAATTAAACTCCATTCATTTATCCATGTAGTAAGAGCGAGTGCGTTTGTTTTTTTGGTAAATTTTGAACAGCTTGAAATGTCTAAATATGTTTGTGGTTTTGACGCGACGCCCTTGCTGGCTTTTTTTTTGTGGTCGTTTTGATAATATTTTTTTCATTTTGTTCTGATGGATATAGCTAAAGTTACTGATTTTGCAGCATTTAGTAGTTTTTGGAAATTGTTTAAATACCGTAAAACAATATCTATAAAGTATTTAGAATTATGTAAAGCATGTTCTATTTTACAATTTGGTTTGTGATTGAAATATATTTGTCTGGAAAATAAGTTTAAAGTAGCTATTTTTGAATATTTGCACTTGTGGTATTCTTAATTCGATATTTTGAAGGCCATGATACAAATATGGGTTGTTGTATTTAAATGATTTAGCAAACTGTATGTAAGTAAGATGGGTTGCACCAAATTCTTTTATCAGGTCGACCATATTGAATGGTATTACATATATTATTTCTGTGGATTTTATTTGAATTCGGACGGAATTTGTGAAATCCATGTTTTTTAAGTTGATGTAAAGGTGTGAAATGAGCCTTCATGTATAATTTCAAAGTTTTGTGATTTGTAATATTTTGGAAAAGGTTCCAAAGTATTGAAAATAACTGTTTTGTTTTTTACAGTTTTTCTGAAGTTGGTCCGAATTTGTTTGGAGCTATGTTTGAAAAGTTTCGGAAGATTTTGAAAATAAGAAAAAGAACAGAACGAAAAAAAATAGAATGGGCTGGGCGGGCCGCCCAGGAAGCAGCCCAGCCCAGCTAGCAGGCCGCCTGCCCAGCCCAGGCCCATGGTGACGTCGCGGTGACGTTACCAGTGGCCGGACCCCGCCGCGGCCGCGTCGACCACGCCGGCGTCGCACCACCACGTGCTGGGACGCGAGCGTGCGCGCGGCGGGCGCGCGTGGCCGCGTGGGCCCGAAAGCGGCGTCGCCGCCACTTTTAGGCTGCCGGAGCATCGCCGGCGGTGTGCACACGCGGCGGAGGGCTGCGGGCACGGCGGCGACGATTGCGGCGTGACGCGGCCGTCCCAGTACGCGAGGGTTAGCGAGGACGAAGAGGGCGCGACGGCGGAGCAGACGTGGCCGTCGATCTGAGCGGGGAGGACCGGAGCGGCGTGCCGGCGCGTCGGCGGCGGCATCGCCGCCGCGCGGGGAGAGAGAGAGGGAGTGAGGGGGATTCTGTGAACAGTTTTGCAGAAAGTCCGTGGGCTTTGTCGTAATTCACAATTCGGTCCCTCGCCTGGCGTTTTCGTGGACTGCGGGTTATTTTTCGGTTTTGGGAGGGTTTTTTTTTTTGCAAAAGCGTCACGGGGATGCAAGTGGACCGTTGGATCGACGCCGGACGGTGTGGATCATAGTACTATTCATCACTGCTATTTATTGTAGTTGTACAGTGCGCCGTTCGCTGAGAGCGCGCGAAAGTGACCGTCTTTCATATATATAAGTGACCAGTACGTTTAGTGATTCAAGCTTTCTTGGCTACTCAAATAGTGTTGTGGCCTTCATCAAGCACAGGGACTTGTACCCCGACAATGGCCGATGCCTCCAGCCTGGATTTGGTCGCCTTTGGGCTGAGCCTGCAAGACAATGGCCACAGCAGATGTAGAGGTGCAGGAACAGGGCGAGGCCTGTAGATTTCCTAATCCAAATTATTACATGTAGATTGTGCAGATGGAGACTTGGGTGAGTCTGAGTGTTCCTGTTTGACTGTTCTTGCAGTGAGTGCACAACTGCTGTTAACTGAACCAGCATTCCAACAGAGAACCCATTATCAATGATAAAATTGGAGAAAACTACACATAAATCCTAGAGTATGATGACTTCCAGTAGATGATACATAGCAACACTGTAGGATGAAAAATATGTCTAAATTTTAGACACTGAACCTGTGCATATATGATTACGCTACTTGCTCTGCACTCAGCCAAGGCCTGAACTTGCCGTTTCAACATGAGATGATTTCACATACAAGGATGAATATTACCGCTTTCGCTGGTGCGGTAAAATCAACAAAGTGGGGATTTAATACGAAGTATATATACTATGCTTACTCTACTCATTACCACTATTTCTTCTTCCAGTTGAATGCAGCTGTGACTGTACGTACTCTGCTCGGTGTCTTTAGTGTGTCAATGCCATTTGACGATGTCAGCGCGCCAAGCTAGTTGCTTATATAGGCGCATTGTCGTGGAAGGTACTCTCCTACTGTAATTAGCTTTATACTCCCACTTTCACCATGATGTAACTCAGCCGACATGTTACTAGAAAATGCAGAAGTTGAGAATTTGGGGTGGAGATGAGGAGAGTGCAGCGGTGATGATGGTGGGCTCTTTATGTTATCCCTCATAGGTTTTACTTAAATATCTGCAAAGTTTTATCAGGTTCAACAAGCCTAGTGGACCTGGCATCTACCAATGCTATGATTTGCAGGCACAAGTCAACACCATCAGTGCAAACTGCAAAGTTCTAATAACTGAAGCAAAAACTGCCATGCCCACTGGTCAGATTCAGAATATAATAAGTTTAAACAGTAACTGCAAGCTACATTCAGATCTTCATGACCAATTTAACCGGATAGTCTCCTTCAGATCTTCAATCGGGAGATGAAGATCGTTGGCCAATCCATCTCTAATGGAACGACATCCCAATGCTTGACGGACCACTTGCCAAGCCTATTCGACACCTCCTCCATCCTCCCGGTATCAAGGTCGAGCAATGTGCCACACTTGTCTCCGAAGACCCATGGCTCTCTTCCTTGAGTATCCTCCACGAGCTCATTCTGTTCGATCATCCTAGTGTGTGGCCATTCTTAGTATGTACCACCCACATTTTTCTGGTCCTCTTGTTGTCCCCAGATCTCTAGTTGTCCACCTGCCTCTTGCATCCAGATCTCTAGTTTCCCATTGGCGGCTAGGGTAAGGAACATGTCACAACTTGTGAGGAAGTAGTCTGATGGGAAATGGAGTTTTGTCTTGGAGATGTGGTCGGTTTGTGTGTTCAGGCTGATGAAGTAAAAGCATGGATCTCTGCCATAACAAGATAGCCAATGTGCCCTGCCATTGGGATCAAATTGACTTCCACCCGCATTGTCTGCACCGTTTTCAGGTCCAGACATATATACTCCAACGTGGCATGGACGTACTGGTGACTGCACGTACTCCTCCTCAATTCCGTATCCGAGTCGATCTTCGAACAAGGGTAGGATTGATTCTGAATCTGCATTGTCATCAGGTTCTGAAACTGGTTCCAGCAGCATCTTCGGCTCCTTTTCCTCGGCGATTATGCCGACTTGTGATGTTCCAACGGACTCCTCTCCATCGGACTCGATGATAGCTGTTGCTTCTGAAACAGATTCCAACTCATTAGCACGGTTACCTGTGGTGCTGACCATGCCAACGAACACGTTGATCTTGCCGAAGATGAGCTGGTAGCCCTACTCAACTTCATCCATCTCTGGGCTCCACCCGTAGTCGTCGATCTTGGTCTCGCCGTACTGGATGGTGGAGAACCTGCCGATGGCGAGCTTCTCCATACCTCGGCGAGCTTCTCCCATGATCTCGACTCCTTTCATCACCGGCCCCACGGTGGGCGCCAACTGACGTGGGGTTGTCACGGCAAGTACTTCCTCCAAGAAGCTAAGTTGTGGGGCCATTGGTGACCAGGACATAGGAGTGGTTAATCTCGACGAGGGGACAAGAGATTTACCCAGGTTTGGCCCCTCTTTTTAGAGGTAAAGACCTACTTCCTGCTTGTTCTTTATTGCTGTGGACTAGTTCTCGATTACAAGGTTCCGACTTCTCTAACTCGGGAGTCCGTGACTACGGGATTGGTGTTACTTGAGAGCTTATGAGACTTGTTGATCTAAGGTCCAGGGCCCTCCTTATAAAGGTGGTCGGGTCCCTGGACTTACAACTTATGTCGAGTTACACATGAACACGGAGTCCTACTCTATGTCTTCACCTTCCAAGTTGGTACTCCGGGTTGTATTTGGACTCCGATCTCCATCGGGTCCTTTCCCTTCTGCGGACTTGTAACGGGCTGGCCGACTTGTTCCTTGTCCAGCCCATTTAGCTTGAAGTGCAACCCGGCTTGGGACTCCTGGGTCTTGGCGGGTCCACTTTCCGGCTCCATGGGCCTACCTGGAAAGTATCCCCCCATCACAATGATCACCAATTTTCACAGATATGACAGGAGAACCGGCCGTTTTAACTTTTCTTTAAAAGGCCTAACAATGTTAGAAGCTTCCTCACAAAAGACTATATGACCTCCTTCTACATTTTCTCCTAATCCTTAACTAAAGCTACCGAAGGTTGTACTTTCAGTTGTTCAGCATGCTTTTTAGCTTTCTTTCCACTTTATTTAACAACTTTGGTAATCATGGCATGTTCTTTTAATCTAAAAGGAAAAAGCAATTTCTCAACATAAGAAACATGTAAAGTAGAAATAGGAGTGTAAACTTGTATTGCACTTTCAGTGATAGGAGTTATTTTGATTTCTTTAATGAGTTCATGGAACTTATTCCACTTTTGCTTAGGAATATCAATGTAAGAAGCAAAAGCAACTATGATTTGGGAATCAAGACCATATTTAGCATTAAACGCGTGAAAATCAGGAGTCTCTCCAAAAGATTTAGGGTCATTTAATAGATTGCCCTTAGAGGCTTGGTACAACTCAGTTTTGCCACTAGTTCCAAATGGTGCTCAGTTTTGCCACTACTTCAGTCGCAGCTGCTATGGCGAGGCCAAACGGCTAGTCTGAATCGGATTCCGTCTGTAGGCGTTAGTGAAGTGGGTCTGCATCTTACAGGTGGGACCGCACATCGGCACCAAAAATAACGACCTGAACCATACCCCCCAATCTGTCCGTGCACCACCCCTGCTCCCGAACGGCCACCACGTCTGCCGCCACCACCTCCACCGCCACTACCTACGCCGCCGCATCTGTCCCGCATTTATAGCCAACTGCTCCACCGCAACGTGCTCCACTGTTACGTGCTCCACCGCCACCAGCTCCACCGCCACAGCTTC